>PVJC01033504.1:0-19326 GCA_004026665.1 Murina feae | reverse complement strand
ATCCCCATCCACAGACCTCCTATACCACCAACCCCATCCACAGACCCTCCTATACTACCATCCCGGTTCACAGATCTTGGTGTGTAGAAGGTACTATAACAGATACCTTATAAATACTGAATGAGAAAGTAATTAAACTACAGAAATACCTTCAGACAATAAGGAAACCCAAACTAATTCATTCTCATTACCCAATAATGACTGCCTGAAAAGAAATTACTATTTTCATTAAGATCCTCTCCTATTTTTTAGAGTTATCTGAAAAGGTGTGGGGGATGGGAAGACTATAGTAATAAAGGAGAATTTTTGTTTGTTTTTAATGCTAAGGATTAAAGTCCTGTCTCCCATTTCTAGCTGACTAAGTTTGTATTGTACAATTTCAGATGATGAATGATTAAACATTTTGAGGAGATTTGGGGTTTGGGTTTTAGATATCAGCTTATTAATCCTAAAGTCAAAATTTAGAAAGTACTGGCTTCTACATGCTCATGTATCAGTAATAAAGATAAATTTCTGAAGTTCCCCAAATTTGGTCTTGCCTTGGAGGAGCTCATCTTATTTTCCACTTGATTAACCCAGTAGATATTTATTAAGCACTTACTATGTACAGAGTGTAGACATTGTGTAATGGTCAAATAAAAGTTATTGATATTCAATTCTTACCTTGGTGGAGATTATACAAAGATGGGATAGGCAAATATTTAAAAGTTATTAACAAAACAGTGTAATGCATATAAGTACTGTATAAATCAGCGAAACAGCATGGCATTCAGGGAAGTCAAATACACTATAGCTGCCACAGTCTTGGATGACTTTATGGAGAAAAAATAATTGCATCTTCAAAAATGGTGTTGATTTAGGATGATGAAGAGAATGCATTCATAGCATGAGGGAAACCACCAACTGTGCAATGGGCATGACATGTTTACAGAAAAACATAGATTAACCTTTGTTAAGAAAATCTGTTTTGATGGGGGTTTGGGGAGGTGATAGGGAAATTATAGTTTTGCAGCGTGATGAGAGCCTCAAATGACAGCCTAGGCTTTTAAGACAATTCTATAAACTGCAGTTGATGATATGATGGAAGAGTCATATTAAGATCATTTATCTGCTGTGCATGCTAGTGTTCTGGATAAAGTGGAGGTGAGGTACACTAGACGCAAGATATGTTCAGAAGCACTTGGAATAAACCAAGCATGAGAAAAGAGCCACAACTGCACAACTAAAAAAGAAAGAATGGATCGGAGTAGCATTTCAAAGAGGAATCAACAGCACTTACTGACTGATTGGACCTGAAGGAGGCTCTAAAGGTCATTTTTAAGCTAAAACAGCTGCAAAGATGATCACAGAAGTAAAGGAAATTCATGTACCACTTAGAAAGTTGGAGGTCCAAGATCCCATCCCAACGGAATATCACTGCTTACGTCTGGACAAATTGTTCCTCTCTTTCTCCCCTTTGTCTTTTCAACTGTGTCCATCTATTAAGATCTTTTCAAGCCCAGCCCCTCCTCCTCCTTGGAAAACATTGCTGACTCCTCCACATGGAGCTTCTTTGAGCCCTTGATGCATTCCCTTCTCTTCCATGTTGATCAGGAGTCTGGCTTCACCCTCCTGCACGTTAGTGTAATTATTTTTGTAGGAATCTTTTCTCCCTCACTTATTTTCACTCTTCCTATATCACAAAAGTGAGTGCTGAACTAAATATTCACGAATATAAAATATAAACTACAGATGGAAGTACTAAATATAAATAAATGTGTCTCTTTTCATTACATCACTCAAAACGTTAATACCCAAAAGATACGAGGAAACTATTTGTACTGTGTCTTCAAAAACTGAAATGATCTCTTCTGAAATTTGAAGCTGGAAGTATGGCTAGATATTCAAGTATTATCTATTAAAATAAAGCTAAAAAGCACTGGGAAAATGTGTCAAACATCCTCTATTGCTGAATGAACAATTAAAAAGGCTCCTCTAAGAGACACAGCAGAGCAAAACAGGTCCTATATTGTACAAAGAGAAACTATTCAATGCTGTGTTTGTGCTGCTCAGAAAACCACACAAAGTCACTTTCTGCTTTTTAGTTTGCTCTTTGGCCCAACAGAAAAAGTTGCCACAGAAATTGCTTTGTGCTCAGCCCAATCCCAACTTGTTCATTCCAGTGCCTGGAATCACTGAAGGTCAAAAAGTAAAAACCACCTGCTGTGTCCCAGGTTCACAGCTCAGAGATGTCCTCTGTTCTCAGCAGTTATGTGCAGGTTTCTTTTTGTGGAACATTTATTTCACCATCAAAAGGCCTACTCAGGATTAGCTTGAACTTGGTAAACCATCATTGGATTCTAAGTCCAATGAGAAGAAATTTCAAGAAGAGATAGTATAAAAATAATTACATTCAAAGAATTAAACTTAAAATCCTGAAATAGTAAATGTACTACCCTGGATATTTATAAATGCATAAAAATATAGAAATAATGATCTATAAAGAAACATGTAATTATGGTTAAACAACATTATGAAAATGTAAAACATTGTTAAAATTTAGAACATTAAGAAAATTTTATAAGAAAAACACATTGGAGGAACCAAGATGGCAGCATAGGTACACACTTATACTTGCTGCCTCACACAATCACATCAAAATACAACTAAAAGACAAAATGTATATCATCCAGAACCACGGAAAGGCTGGCTGAGTGGAAATTCTACAACTAGAAGGAAAAAGAAAAGCACAATGAAGCTGGTAGGAGGTGCAGAGGTGTGGAAGTGCAGAGGTATGGAGGCGCATGGAAATGGGCTGGCACCTGGGTACGCTGTGTCTTTGTCATTTGGTAGGGAGACATAAACTCCTGATTGCTCTGAACTCCAGTTCTGGGTGAGACTCTGGGGACCCAGACTCATACGGGAGAAACTGGACAGTCTGGCATCAGACCAGAATGCCAGTGTAACTTTCTCGCAGAGGTGCTTGCAGGGATCATGGTTCCTGCACGGGGCTGCGGGACACAGAGACCCCAGGACCTCTCCAAGGCAGAGCAGAATGGCAGCCATTGTGGTTTGCTCCATCCTGATGATTCCCTGAGACCCCGCTCCACTCAATTTACAACCCCACCCAAGCTGTGAGCAGAGGCTTTTGCATATGAATGGCCAGTTCTTTTGCAATATAAAACCTAACAAACTGCAGCTGAGTCAGAGAGTGCCAAAGCCGCCAAAAGAAGACCTAGACAGAAGCCTGCATTGCTTCACAGCTGGGCCTCATCTGGACACTTCCAAACCCCAAACAAAGAGGAGGAATCTGCAGATCTCTCTGTAGCTCCTGCTGGGTGGCCTCAGGCAGTAGCTGACTTTGCACCTCCTTAAAGATCCAAGAGCCAGTGTACCCAGTAGTCAGAGTGAGACCATACCAGAGTACAACTCTTCACATTCATAAGCGACACACTCAGGAGGCAGACTCAGTGAGCACAAAAGCCCCACTGAAGCAAGTCCTGCTCCATAAGGTGTCTCCAGCACAGCAGTTCTCCCACCATAGACACAGCTGATTCTCATAGCCAAGTGGCCTGGAGGTCAATTCCTCTCAGTGATACCAAGAGCAATCAAAACTTAACTACAACAAGGCTGTGCACACAGCTCAAAAAGGGGTGCACCAAGAGTGTCCACCTCAGGTAATTAGGGAGACTGAGCCACTGGGCCCTATAGGACACCTAGCACACAAAGCCACTCTATCAACACAGGGAAGCAGCCAAAATGCAGACACAAAGAAACATGTCACAAACGAAAGAAATAAAGGAAAGCAAACTACTGGATATAGAGTTCGAAACCACGGTTATAAGGTTACTCAAGAATCTTCTAGAAACTTCTGAGAAATTTAGTGTAAGGTGACCAGATTTTAACATTGGTAAAGCGAGACACCATTGACTGCTTAGCCGCCGAAAACCATATCTTCTCTTCACGTTCTCCTGCTGTTCCCTAGCTTGTTGTTCATTCTTTCCAAAAATCAGGACTTTTTTAAAACACCGCGGGATGCAGGAAAAATTGTTAAAAATCGGTACTATCCCACCAAAAGCAGGATGTCTGGTCACTTTAATTTAGTGAGACCCTCAAAAATATGAAAAAGGACCAATTAAAAATAAAGCATACACTTACTAAAATAAACTTGTAAGTCCAGGAAGCACAAAGAAGCCTAAAAAAGAGGAATCCAAAGAGGACCACAGCAAGACACATCATAATTAAAATGCCAAGGGCAAAAGACAAGGAGAGAATCTTAAAAGCAGCAAGAGAAAAACAGTTAGTTACCTACAAGGGAGTACCCATACGATTGTCAGCTGATTTCTCAACAGAAACCATGCAGGCCAGAAGGGAGTGGCAAGAAATATTCAAAATGCTGAGTAGAAATAACCTACAACCAAGATTACCGAGCAAATCTATCATTTAGAATTGAAGGTCAGATAAAAAGCTTCACAGATAAGAAAAAGCTAAAGAGTTTATCACTGCCAAACCAGAATTATATGAAATGCTGAAAGGTATTCTTTAAGAATGAGAAGAAGAAGGAAGAGGTAAAGATAAAAAATATGAACAACAAAATGACAAGAAATACTTTTTTATCAACATCTGAATCTAAAAATCTGATAAACAGAATAAATTGGTGAATATAATAGAAGCAGGGGCATAGAAAGGGAATGGACTGACAATACTTGGGAGCAAGAGGTTATAGGGGTGAGGGAAGAGATTTGCCAAAAATCATACACCTATAGACGAGAGTAGTGGGGGTGGAGGGGTAAGGGTATGGAGTGGGGTGGGAACTGGGTGGAAGGGAACTATGGGGGACGAAAAAGAGGAACAACTGTACTTAACTGAACAATAAAGATTTATTTTTTTAAAAAAACAGAAAATTTTATAATAATGGCTTTGATAAAAAAACAACAACAAAAAAAAAACAGAACTATAATTAGTATGGAGAAAAGGTCCAAAGAATAATAAACAAATATCTATGGATTCATCAGACATTTTAAAGCACAAAAGTAGGAAATTCCTTGATAGTTTCCTCTTTAAATCTTAAATTATAAAAATCATCCAATTTTATTTTTAAACTAGGGGTCTGGTGCACAAAAATTTGTGCACTCGGGAGGCCCTTCAGCCCGGCCTATGCCCTCTCACAGTCTGGGACCCCTCAGGGGATGTCCACCTGCTGGTTTGCCTGGCCAGCCTGGGTGAGGGGCTGAGGGCTGTATGCAGGCTGGCCAAGCTCCCCAGTGTGGACCTTCACCCCATTGGGGTGTGGCAAGCCTGGGTGACAGGCTGAGGGCCGTTTTCAGGCTGCCCACATTTCCTTCACGTTTTGGGTCCCTACTGGGGTACCTGGCCAACCTGGGTGAAGGGCTGAGGGCTGTTTTCAGGCTTTTAGGTTGCCCACAGCTCCCATTGACCCAAGGTCCCAGCAAGGCTGGCTAGAATCAGGTTTCTGGGGTTTATTTATTTTCTATAATCGAAACACTGTTGCTTTGAGCTGAGGCCTAGGCAGGTAAGGAAGCCTCCTGTTTGCTTCAGCTCTGTGGCTTCTATAATTGAAACATTGTTGCCTTGAGCAGAGGCCCGACTGGCCTAGGCAGGCAATTTCAACTCCGTCACTGGTGCAACGGAAGCCTCCTGTTTGATCTAGTTCTGTGGCTGCTGGCCGCCATCTTAGCTGGGTTAATTTGCATACAGCTGCTCTGATTGGCCGGTGGGCATGGCTTGGCTGGTGGGCGTGGCTTAGGTGTCTCAGAGTGATGGTTAATTTGCATATTACTCTTTCATTAGATTAGATAATAAAAAATATTCAGTGACAACATTTTCAAAAGTTTATAATCCTTTGTTTATAGATATTTGTTAAGTAACATAAAAGTAAATTTTTCTAAAATATATAATTATAATAAATTAATCATTAAATGCATTAATATTTCTCTTTTATTAAGTAACCCCAGACTGTTTGACTTTTTATATGTAATTTGTAGTATTTTGTCCATTCATAGTGCTCTACGTTTAATTTGCCATTCACTGCAGCCTACAAAGACCTAAACAATGCCATGGGAAATGATATTGTTAAATCAATTACATGAACATTTTTAAAAAATTCAGTCAATAAGCTCTTTACTAGAAGCCTGTGGTAAGTTTTGTGAGTTCCCTATGAAGTTGATATTTGGTCATTACTCTGTACCCAGGACCTGCCACATCAATGTCAATCTAATTCAATTAATAATAAAGTGATGTTAGTTAATTAATATAGCCAAAATTGTTGACATATTTTTACTTCTTGAAATCCTCTTCAATTTATGTCCAGTCTTTGGTCTTTGTTCTGAATAAGTATAATTGTTGAAAGTTTACTGTGTACATTTTAAATATTTTATACTGCCAAGCCAGAGTGGCTCAGTGGTTGAACATCCACCTATGAACCAGGAGGTCATGGTTCAATTCCTGGTCAAGGCACATGCCTGGGTTGTGGGCTCAATCATCTGTGTGGGACATGCAATTATTTTCTCTCATTCTTGATGTTTCTATTTCCCTCTCCCTCTCCCATCCCCTCTGAAATCAATAAAGATATATTTTATCAATCAATAAATAAATAAATAAATAAGATATTTCACACTGAAATGAAATATATTCTGTATGGGAATTTTTTTAATTGGAAGAAAGAAGTATTGTGGAATCCTAAAGTTGTTTTATATCAAATTCCCCCCTTTGTCTTTATTTAAACTGTAGGTGCGAATAGCAAATTCAACTCTTAGTCAAAAACTTACATTAGGCTCTTGCCACACTAAATATCAGTAGCAAATAGCCTAAGAGTTAATATTTTCACTCATCAACCAAAAATTAGAAATAGTAGTTGATTTTACCCATGTCAGCAAAGATAACACTGTATCTTGAAAGGCTATTTAGTTTTAATTCAGAGGTGTTCAGGAAGAGCAGGAAAGATATGAAACAAATCTCATTAGACTATGAGATCCCTTCATTTGTCAAAGGTAAAGTATAAGATTTCAGGAAAAAGTACTGAGTTTGACATCTTTCATTTGCAGTGCTTCTACATCTACCTTTGGTGGTAAAATGGGTCATAGCATTTCAGACAAGTTCTCCTTGATATGAATGGGTGTCACGTCACCTTTGTACATGCTGAATGTGTTTCTGAAGAATTAATCTGGTGGGGAGAGACATGATATAATGACATATAGTTTAAAACCTCTTGGAGAAATATCTTGCCTTTAAAAACACACATGTGGTGAATTAATTTACAAGATGAACATGTGTTTCTTTATAAGCTACAATCTATATATATAAAAGCCAAGCAACCAGAACCCTGGAATGACCAGAATGACTGGAACGACCGGTTGCTTTGGCATGCACTGCAGCCCTGATCAGTCCCCCCAATCCTGACTGGGGGTGGGGCTGGCTGGCCAACCACCCCCAGCTGCTCTGGCCCCAATTATCCCCAATTGGACGGGCCAGCCAGACCCCACCCATGCACAAATTTGTGCACCAAGGCTCTAGTTTTTACATAAGTCAAAAGCTCACAGGAGGTCACAAAAATTATTTATGGGATCAAGACCTCTACACAAGTACATGACCACCACTAAAAATTACTCCAGTGATATTTCTTCAAAATGACCAGATATGCCATTTTGTAACATTCTCCAGAGGTCAAGCTATTAGAATTTCCTGAAGAATTATTAAATGCTACCACTTTATCCAGGATATAAATAGCTTACAATTTCAATCAATAATTTCAGATTTTTGCCCTAACTGGTTTGGCTCAGTGGATGGAGCATCGCCCTGCGGACTGAAGGGTCCCAGGTTCAATTCCGGTCAAGGGCATGTACCTTGGTTGCAGGCACATCCTCAGT
Source organism: Murina feae (assembly GCA_004026665.1). Taxonomy (NCBI): domain Eukaryota; kingdom Metazoa; phylum Chordata; class Mammalia; order Chiroptera; family Vespertilionidae; genus Murina; species Murina feae. The sequence continues at coordinate 11,461 of PVJC01033504.1, read as the reverse complement.
GGGGGGGGTGCAGGAGGCAGCTGATCGATGTCTCTCATCCATGTTTCTAACTCTCTATCCCTCTCCCTTCATCTCTGTAAAAAATCAATGAAAGTGCATTTTTAAAAATAATAATAATAATTTCAGATTTTTAGCAACCTACAATTCTAATACTTTAGAATTCATCCATTTGCGTTCACCTCAGTGAAGGAGTATGTTAAAGGAAGAAATTTAATATTATCTTGTGTGGGTCAAAAATATCAGTAAACAAATCAGCACTCTTATCCCCCATGGGATTGTTAAACCCACTCAATGACTTTACGCTTCAGATGTGAGCTCTAGAGAAGCAGCCTCCCTTGCTGAATGGACCATCAGTCTGTTAAGAGCTCAGGGTGCTTTTAGAATTCAACACAATATAACTATTATGTTTTATTGGTTTTAACCAAAACCAATTTTAAAATTGAGATATAATTTACACACCATAAAGTTTATCCCCTTAAAGTGTATAATTTAATGCTCTTTTTTCAATTCTCTATTGTTGAAAGGATTACATATGCCTCCTTTTTCCCCCATTGACCTCTCCCAGCCCATTTCCTCCCCCCCCAAGAAAAGGCCCTCACCCCACTAATGTCTGTGACCGTGGTGTCCATGGTTATGCTTATATCATGCCTGCAAGTCTTTTGTTTTAGTTGATCTCTTACCCCCACTCCCACCCTCCCATCCCTTCCCTCTGAGGTTTGATGGTCTGTTCAATGCTTCTATGTCTCTGGATCTATTTTTGTTCATCAGTTTACGTTGTTCATTATATTTCACAAATGAGTGAGATCATGTGATATTTATCTTTCTCTGACCGGCTTATTTTGCTTAGCATAATGTTCTCCAGTTCCATCCACGTTGTTGTAAATGTTAAAAGTTCTTTCTTTTTTATAGCAGCACAGTATTGCATTGTGTAGATGTACCACAGTGTTCTAATCCATTCATCTGCTGATGGGCACTTAGGCTGTTCCCAAATCTTAGCTATGGTAAATTGAGCTGCTATGAACATAGGGGTGCATATAACTTTTCTGATTGGTGTTTCTAGTTTCTTGGGATACATTCCTAGAAGTGGGATTACTGGGTCAAATGGGAGTTCCATTTTCACTTTTTTGAGGGAACTCCATACTGTTTTCCACAGCAGCTGCACCAGTCTGCATTCCCACCAGCAGTGTGTGCAGGTTCCTTTTTCTCGCCAGCACCTGTCATTTTTTGATTTGTTGATGATAGCCATTCTGACAGGTGTGAGATGGTACCTCATTGTCGTTTTGATTTGCATCGCTTGGGTGATTAGTGACCTTAGCATGGTTTCATATGCCTCTTGGCCTTCTGTATGTCCACTTTCGAAAAGTCTCTATTTACCACAGGTCCTTTGCCCATTTTTAAACTGCCTTGTTTATCTTCCTTTTGGTAAGTTGTATTAGTTCCCTATAAATTTTAGAGATTAAACCTTTAACAGATGTAACATTGGCAAATATGTTCTCCCATGCAGTGGGCTCTCTTGTTGTTTTGTTGATAGTTTCTTTTGCTGTGCAGAAGATTTTTATTTTGATGTATATTTACAAAGTGGTGCAACCATAATCACCATTGAATTCCAGAATATATTGATCAACTGTGGCCCCTCCCCCCCCAAAAAAAACAAAACACAACACACTCATTAGCAATCACCCCATCACTCCTTCCCTCAGCCCTGGCAATCATTAAGCAACTTGTCCCTATGGATTTGCCTATTCTGGAAACCAAAATCAAATCTGAAAGAGATTTTTTTCATTTGTTTGTTGGGGTAATTAGCACTATTGTATCTTGATTTTACTTTTTAAAAATAGAAAACATCTGTTTTTAATGGAGAAAACTTTGCAGATTTTTATCAAATATTATTCAGTTATAAGGATTATTTTCTTAAGGAAACAAACAGAAACTTCACTTCCTATACTCAGGTTCCTGGAACTTGTTATTTCAATTATTTTATTCATGCTCCCAAAGAAAGCTTCTTGAAATAATGATATTACTTTCTCACAGGAAGCACATTACACTAATTATATTTTATAGTTAAAACAAATAACACTAAACACACTTAAACAGAAAAATTTACTTAACAGGGGCGGGGGAGGTGAGAAGCATAAAGGGAGATAATGGTGAGGGAAGGAGACTTTACCTGGGGTGGTAAGCACACAATAAGTGTATAGATGATACGTTGTGGAATTGTGTCCTTACACCTATATTATTTTGTTAACCAGTATCACCTCAATAAATTCAATAAAAAGGAAATACACACACACACACACACACACACATAATTTTTTAAATAAAATTTACTTAATGAATTCTTAGGAAAATATTTAGTATTATATATGTTAGCAAAATTGCTCAATTTGTGAAAGAGAATAGAATGCAAATTTGCTCTAAATCTTATGAAGAATGGAAATTCCATGTTTCCTAAACTCGCTATTTTTAAGTTAAAAGAAATTACTCTCTTTGTAAAAAATGATAATGTTGTATTAAAAGACAAGCATTCTGAATAGTAAGTGGTTTTGCTGATAAATCTATGATTTCAATATCTTCTGGATTCATTCCAGGAGCAGTGCTTAGAAGGTTCAAATTAGGAAGGAGAGATCATAGGAGACTGAGTGAGGTGGTAAGGGTCTTAGTGAGGCGGGAAGGGTGTGGTTTAAAGCAGTGTGATCAAAAGAAAGGACGAAACAGGAGGTGAAGAGGAACATCTCATAATAATAAATAAGTCAGTTCATCAAGAAGACATAACAATCCTAAAGGAATATACATCTAATAACAGAAACTTAAAATACATAAATAAAACATAATTAAGAGAAAAAATGAAAAGATTTATTGTTGGGTATTTTAATACTCTTCTCTCAGCAACTGATAGAAGCAGGGTGAAAGTATAGATATAGAAGATGTGAGCAACTCTATTAGTTCCATCAGATGGATATTTATAGAATATAACACACAGCAACAGCATATCACACACTCTTTTCAAGTGCACATAGAATATTCACAAAGGTGGGTCAGGCTGGTTCATGAAATAAGTCTCAAGAAATTAAAAATAACTGAAGTCATGACAGAGTGAGTTCTCTCAGTACAAATAAATTAAATTATAAATCAATGACTAAAAGATATCTAAAGAAACCTCAAATATTTGGAAATAAAGGAATACAATGATCAAAAACTCAGAATCAAAGGAGAAACTACAAGGGAAATTTGAAAAACATTTTAAATACCATGATAATGTAAACTTATCAGCAATTGTGGGATGCAGAGCAAGCAATGCTATGCTTAGAGAGACATCCTATATAATAAGAGAGTAATATGTTAATTATCCCTTATGTCATAACATCACCACCAATCCACAAGTGGTGGAGAGCTATAGGAGGGCGGGGCAGCAAGCTACAAGCAGCGGGAAAGCTACAGAGGGCAGGGCAGTGGGCGGAGAGCTACAGGAGGGTGAGAGCAGTGAGCAAAGAGCTACAGGAGGGTGAGGGCAGTGAGCTATGAGCAATGGAGAGCTACAGCAGTGGTGGGCGCCAGCTGAGGCAAGTGGCAGGGAGCTACTCGCGCATGGATTGGTGCACAGGGCTACTAGCTTGAATATAATAGATATTGCAAAAACAAATTATCATGATGTATTAAAACAGCATTTATCATTATTGAGGGAACATTTGAATCAATTTTACTTGGAAGTGGCAGGGGGTAAGGGATGGGTAGGGGCACAGAATAATATAACCTATGATAAGGACTGGATGTTTGGACTTGACATTTAGAAATGAGGCTTGGTGAAGAATTTTGGAGAGACGGGAGAATTAGGAAAGACAGGGAGGGGAATGCTAGTACATGAAATGTTGACAGAATAGCTTATATTTCAATTGGCCTGAAGCGTAGGATTTATAGAAGAAAACATAGCTGAGAACATAAATGTGGGCATGTGTCAGATGATGAAGGGCCTCGTTCACTCTATGTTTTCATGTAAATAAATGTGCAAGTCAGAATTCCTTCTGTTAACCCATTTAACACTATCCTCCTTTTACTTCTTTGAAAGAAAAATGACCAAGACTAATAATACTTTTTTATTTTTTTATTGATTTTTTACAGAGAGGAAGGGAGAGGGATAGAGAGTTAGAAATATCGATGAGAGAGAAACATCGATCAGCTGCCTCCTGCACACCTCCCACTGGGGATGTGCCCACAACCAAGGTACATGCCCTTGACTGGAATCAAACCCAGAACCTTTCAGTCTGCAGGCCGACACTCTATCCACCGAGCCAAACCTGTCAGGGCAAGGCTAATAATATTAGCAGCAATTGGTCCAATGGATTTTATAGCTATTTCAAAAGAGGAGGAAGGTTGATGAGTTCCAAAGTCAACAGAGACTTATCCGTATGTATCAGTTGTGGTAGTTCATTTGCCAGCAGGAAGAATCACTGCAGTTACTTGGCAGAGCTACCTATGCTAGCCCCAGTTGCACCTCTGTGGGCAATCCAGCTGGCACAGAAAGTTGAGAAGACAGCCCAGCTAAAACACATTACTGAAAATCTTCAGTTTACAAACAAAAATTATTGTAAAACACAAACCCAGCAATGTGTTGTCACTTTCAGGAATGGTTTCCCACCCAATGATGTAAAGTGATGAACCCTGTGTGATTGATTTGGGTCCAGGGCATCAAGCCCTCCCATTGGAGATGAACGCCTGCAAGAATCCACAATATTGATGTATAGGTAACATCAAGACACTATATAAAACACTTCAATCTAAACAGGACTTAACATTGTCAAAACTCATGCAGCGCTTTTGTTTTCCCTAATTCATAATTAAGTTATAACAGCAGCAAGTGGTGTTTGTGCTGTTCAAGTTACTTGCTTGCAGAGACGGAGAATTTGATGAGGTGTACAATTTTTCCCTCAAGGCCAAAAATGTAATTACGAAAATGTCCTGAACTGAAAAACAGTACTGTCAGCTGTTTCCAGGAAAGATAAAAGATCATTTAAAGGTAAAGAGATTATGGATAAGAGATACTATATTAAGTTGAAATCGCCAGTACAAAGAGCAAGTGCCCTGGCCCGTGTGGATTGATTAGAGCGTCAGCTGAATATTAAAAGGTCTTGGGTTTGATTCCTGGTCAAGAGCATACTCCCTGGGTTGTAGGTTCGGTCTCTGACCCCAGTCGGGGTGCTTGCAGAAGGCAACCAGTCGATACACATCTGTATCTCTCGCTCCCTTCTACTCTCAGGTGAGGATTAACAACAAAAGAGAGCAAGCTATAAACAAAAACTAAACATCAAAACATCTTATTATAATAAAAGAGTAAGGCTTTCATTTTTTTCCAAAGAACAGCACAAAATTAATTCATATCTCTGATTAGTTCACTTGGATGTTTAAAGATGAATAGATATCAGATGATTATTAAGCTCTCAATGGTGCTGAAGAAGTGAGCCCTGAATGTGCTCGGTTGTCAAATTGACAGTCTGGATGAGGCACCAGCCTACACTCAATGACCAAGGGACTCCTCTTCCTAAGTCCACATCCACTGAGAGGGGTGCTTGATAGTGTTTTCATTTATTCCTCCAAAATCTATCTCACTCTAAGTCCTTTCCACAAAATGAAGATGTTAATATTGGCTTCACAAGATTTCAGGGAAGCTCAAATAAGAGGATCGATAATGCATGTGAAAGAACTTTGTATGATGCCCAGCACAGAAGGCATTATTACAAAGTAAAGTGCAGAGGTACAGAGGCATGAACAGAAAGGGCTGGCAACTGAGGACGCAGTTGTCTTTTTCAATCAGGAGGGAGACACAAGCTCCCAACTGCTCTGAACTCCAGTTCTGGGCAAGTCTCTGGGGAACCAGACTTATACGGGGAGAAACTGGACTGTCTGGAATTGGACAGAACTTGAGGGTGGCTTACTCTCAGAGGTACTTGCAGTGATTACCATGGGACACTGAGACTGGGGGGCTTCTTAGGGCTGGGCTGAGGATCAACCATAGCAGTTTGCTTCACCCTGTTGATTCCCAGAGACACTGCCCCACCCAAGCTGTGCACAGAGGCTTTTGCATATGAATGGCCTGGCCCTTTGCAATCTAAAATTACCTAACCAACTGCAGCTGGGTCAGAGAGAACCAGAACATCCAAAAGAAAGGCCAAGGCCCCACAGCAGCTTGCACTGCTTCATAGCTGGTCCTCATCTGAGCACCTCTAAACCCCAAAGAAAGAAGAGGAATCTGCAGATCACTTTGTGGCTCCTGCTGGGTAGCCTCAGGCAGAGGCTAAATTAGTACCTCCTTAGATGTCCAAGAGCCAGTGTACCCAGTGGTCAGAGTGGCACCATCCAGAATACAACTCCTCAGATACATAAAGTACACACTCAGGGGGCAGACTCAGTGAGCACCAAAGGCCCACTGAAGCAAGTCCTGCTCCATAAGGTTGTCTCCAGCACAGCAGTTCTCCCACCATAGTCACAGCCAAGTGGCCTGGAGGTCAATTCCTCCCAGTGATACCTACAACAACCAAGGCTTAAATACAACAAGACTGTACACAAAACCCACCAAGGGGGGCACCAAGAGTGTCCACCCCAGGTAATTGGGGAGGCTGAGCCACTGGGCCCTATAGGACACCTAGCACAGAATGCCACTCTATCAATGCAGGGAAGCAGACAAAATGAGAAGACAAAGAATCAGGTCACAAATGACAGAAATGGAGGAAAGCATACTACTGAATATAGAGTTCAAAACCACAGTTATAAGGTTTTTCAAGAATTTTCTAGAAACTGCAGATAAATTTAGTGATACTCGTGATAAATCTAGTCAGATCTTCAAGGATATGAAAAAGGACCAACTAGAAATTAAGCATACACTGACTGAAACAAAGAATATTATACAGAGATCCAGCAGCAGACTAGAGGATCACAGGAATCAAGTCAAAGATCTGAAATACAAAGAAGTAAAAAACACCCAACTGGAAAAGCAAAAAGAAAAAAGAATCCAAAAATATGAAGATAGTGTAAGGAGCCTCTGGGACAACTTCAAGCGTACCAACATCTGAATTATGGGGGTGACAGAAGAAGAGAGAGAGATCAAGATTTTGAAAACCTATTTGAAGAAATAATGACAGAAAACTTCCCTTACCTGGTGAAAGAAATAGACTTACAAGTCCAGGAAGCGCAGAAAACCCCAAACAAAAGGAATCCAAAGAGGACCACACCAAGACACATCATAATTAAAATGCCAAGGGCAAAAGACAAAGAGAGAATCTTAAAAGCAGCAAGAGAAAAACAGTTAGTTACCTACAAGGGAGCACCCATATGACTGTCAGCTGATTTCTCAATAGAAACTATGCAGGCCAGAAGGAAGTGGTAAGAAATATTCAAAACGATAAATACAAAAAACCTACAACCAAGATTACTTTACCCAGCAAAGCTATCATTCAGAATTAAAGGTCAGATAAAGAGCTTCACAGACAAGGAAAAGCTAAACGAGTTCATCACCACCCAACCAGTATTATATGAAATGCTGAAAGGTATCCTTTGAGAAGAGGAAGAAGAAGAAGAAAAAGTAAAGATAAAAATTATGAACAACAAATACATATCTATCAACAAGTGAACCTAAAAATCAAGTGAATAAAAAATCTGATGAACAGAATAAGCTGGTGAATAGAATAGAATCGGGGGCATAGAAAGGAAGTGGACTGACAATTCTCAGGGGGAAAGGGGTGTTGGGGGTGTGGGAAGAGACTGGACAAAAATCGTACACCTATGGATGAGGACAGTGGTGGGGGGATAAGGGCAGAGGGTGGGGTCGGAACTGGGAGGAATGGAGCTATGGGGGGGGGAGGGGGGAGAGGAACAACTGTAATAATATGAACAATAAAGATTAAAAAAAGAAAGAAAGAAAAAGCAAAAGCTAAAGGAGTTCATCACCACCAAACCAGTGTTACATGAAATACTAAAAGGTATCCTTTAAGAAGAGGAATAAGAAGAAAAAGTAAAGATAAAAATTATGAACAAATACATATCAACAAGTGAATCTAAAAATCAAGTGAATAAATAATCTGATGAAGAGAATAAACTGGTGAATATGATAGAATTGGGGCATAGAAAAGGAGTGGTCTGACAATTCTCGGGGAGGGGGAAGGGTGTGGGGTGTGGGAATAGATTGGACAAAAATTGTACACCTATGCATGAGGACAGTGGCGGGGGGAGGGGTGTAAGGGAAGAGGGTGGGGTGGGAACCAGGTGGAGGGGAGCTATGGGGGGAAAAAGAGGAACAACTGTAATAATCTGAACAATAAAGATTTCATTTAAAAAAATCGGCTCAGATAATAGTTTTATTTTCTTCATGTAGCAAGGCAGGCTAGTTCAAATGCATGGTGATGCCTCATTATTCTCTCTGTTAAGTTAGAATTATTTTGTGGCTTTGTCCTCATTATTTTTTACCTCATTTTTGAAAGATGGCTGTTCACCTTCAAGCTCTGAATAGGAATAAAGGGAAAGGCAAAGATGGGGGGGAAACAAGCAAAGATGCCAGTGAAAGGATCACTTTTAAGAACTCACCTAGAAACCCTACTCAGTGACTTTTGTTACATATTATGTCAGAATTGTGTCACATAGTTATTTATGACTAGCTCCAAGGAATATGTAAATTTGAGGTTTGTTTAAGCTTGGCATTACCAGTCTAAAAAATATTAAATTCCAGTTATAAGAAAGAATCCAGACTGACTGGAGTGGCGCAATGGTTGAGCATCAACCTGTGAACCAGGAGGTCACTGTTCAGTTCCTGGTTGGGGCACATTATCAGGTTGTGGGCTCCATCCCCAGTAGATGGCATGCAGGAGGCAGCCAGTGGATGATTCTCTCTCATCACTGATGTTTTCATATCTCTCTCTCCCTTTTCCTTTCTCTCTCTCTCTCTCTCTCTCTCTCTCTCTCTCTCTCTCTCCTCCCTCTCTCTCTCTCTCTCTACACACCACACACACACACACACACACACACACACACATATATAGTCATATAATCTATATTGGGCAGGGAAATATTTTTTAAATAAAAATGTTTCAATAATCGGTTTAAGATTTAATTAGTTGTCAATAAATCAACTGTGCACAATTAAAGGAAACCCTTAATTTTATAAGCATTCTGGGTTATTTTGTGTATGCATGGCAATGACCCCTAAAGAGAGGAACCAAACAAAGAAAAAAAGGGGGCTGACAGAAAAATATAAAATGAGCAGCTATCTTTTTTCACCTTTCAGCTACCTGCTTTCAGATGCTCCTGAATTTTTTATACAAGAAAATTTGCATTATACTATCAAAATTGCAGTTTGTGACAGTAAGTCAAAATGTATTTATGTCTTTTTACTTGGTAAATCTAAGGGAATATACAGAAGCCTGATAATAAACTACCCCAGAATCAATAAAAACTAAAAGTTAAATATAACAATTGCTTTCCATTGCATAAAAATGTAATTTCAGTCCAATGTATATATCACTTGAAAAAAATGTAGTTGCAAAATATAATCTCTTTGTGCTTCATTTTGATGAAATTTACAATTCAAAGTCAAGAAGGAGAGACACATATAAATTGGTTCCTTTTATTTCTCAGGAAGTCCCTATTTGTTTTCATCTCCACCTGTTCTGATAACTATTACAATGTTTACCCCAAAAGGAATATAGCAATGTAAAGTTGAATTAACTAACAAAGTCTTCTCACATTGCATTTCTCACAGAAAGCTGGAAGCATAAAAAATAATTGCAATGGCAGATATGTTTTAAAACAATGTAAAGATCTCGTTAAAAATAAGAACTCTTAAATGTAAGTACTATAGATTGCCTTAAATATTAAGTACAATATGCATGAATTGAATGTCATTCAGATAATAAATTAATAGGATGAAACATGCCTCTGCATTTATTACAGGGGAAAAGCTTTCATCGACATATGGATGTGCAGCATGATCTGACGTTCAGTTTGAATTGTTTGTCTATTAATAAATATGACACATGAGAAGTAGTCATGTACAGAGTACACTGTTCATTGGAATGACCTGGAAGACTCACACTCACAGAGTCCTTGACACTATCCCAGAGGCTTGGATTCAGTAAGGTTTGGGTAGGTTCTGGAAACTTCTATTTATTAGAGCTTTTCACGTGATTGTTATATACAACAGGGAGAAAATTAAATAAACTACAAGAAGCATTTAATGTGGATAAAACTCTGGGCTAAACAGGAGAAAGGCAAGTTGGTATAATATTTATTCTTATGTGGCTTATTATCTAGCACAATGGTTCTCAATCCAGGATGAACTTGCCTCCCACAGGATGGTTGGCAATGTCTGGAGCCATTTTTGGTTGTCACTACTGTGGTGGGGGAAGGGAGAAAAGAGTAGGATGGGGTTGGGGAGGCGGTGCCATTCACTTCCTGTGGGTAGAGGCTGGGTATTCTGTTAAACATTTAATGCATGGGATATCCTGCCACAACCATTAATTATGCAGCCCCAAATGTCAATAGTGTCAAGGTTGATAAATCCTGATTCTAACATTAAAAATGTGTAATTTATGATATAAATATTTAAATGTCATTATAGCCCTAGTTGGTTTGGCTCAGTGAATAGAGCATCAGCCTGCGGACAAAGAGTCCCAGGTTCGATTTCAGTCAGGCATGTATCTTGGATACAGGCTCCTCCCTGCCCAGTCCCTGGTCAGGGCTCCTGCAGGAGGCAACTGGTTGATGTGTTTCTCTCACACTGATGTTTCTCTCTCCTTCCTTCTCTCTTCCACTCTCCTGAAAAATCATTGAAAAAATATCCTCAGGTGAGGATTAACCAAAAAAGTAAAATATAAATAAATAAATAAATAAATAAATAAATAAATAAATATGTTATTACAAAGATACAGACAAATGCTATGGCGATTCAGTAGTGTATGTTTGCACCATCAGGTAAATGACCTTAGACTCTGGAATGAAGTTTGTCTTTTTTTCTACTGCCTTACCACTCAAACATTCATTCATTCAACATTAGTTGAATACAGTTTCGAGCACTTGTGAATATGGTAATTAGCTAAATAAAGTCTCTGTTCTCATGAAAGTTATATTTAAATGAAAAAACCCAGACGGAATGCCTAAAATTTTAAAAGTAGAAAATATTAAGTGCTGACAAGCATGTGGGACAATGGGAACACTCATATATTTCCAATGAGAGTGGAAATTGGTACAATCACTTTAGAGAATTTGTTGGTAGTATCTACTGAAGATGATTTGTAAACCCTGTGATTTAACTCTTCTACCCCAAGGTATACATTCAACAGAAGTGCATATATATGGACGCCAAAAGATATGCACAAGAATATTCCTAATAGCACTATGTACAATAGTCCAAACTGATACAAAAATGTCAATGAACAGTAAGATGGATTTTTTTTTTAATTTATCTTTATTGTTCGGATTATTA
>PVJC01033503.1:0-19324 GCA_004026665.1 Murina feae | reverse complement strand
GGGGGTGCCGTGTCACACGCGTGCCTTGTCCCTTCTCCGGGGCTCAGGGCCGTGAGGCGCCAGCCGCGGCGGGCGCGCCCCCGTGTGAGTGCTGAGTTGCGGGCTATGGAGGGAGGCGGGATGGGGCGGGTGCACGCCTCTCCGTTGGGACACTCAATTCCTCTCTGACTGCTAGCCCCGCCATGGAATCCAGTCCGAGGGAGGCAGCCTCTCCTCTGCCCACATTCCCCCGCCCTATCCTGGTTGTGAACCCATATCCAGAGTCCCCCAGCGACGCAGTTCCCTGGACGCTTCCTCCACTGCGCCCGTCCCCAGGGACACGGCCGAGCGCCTGCGCCTGGGCTTTCTGGGGCCTCAGGGGCTGGGGTCTGGTTCACTGACCCTCCCTAAGCCCCGAGTTCACCTTCTCCCAGCCGGATTCTGGCTCACCCGGTCGCAAGTGTTTCCCAGGTCCACCTCCTCTGCAGCTTGGGCTGGGAAGCACTCGCCTTAGCTGCTCACTCCCTCCGCTCCCGGGCAGGCACTGGACTCTTCTCCTTATTCCGCCGCAATTTTTCTCTCACTCCCTTTGATGTTATTCTTAACACTAGATGCCCGTTGCACTAAGAGATTCGTGCACTAGGCCTTCCCTTCCCCTGGCTGCGGGCACCCAGGACCCAGGCTGGATGATCTTGGCCACTTGGGCCCGGGAGCTCTGGTCTTCGCTGCTTCCGCTCCTCGGCTTTATGTCTACATATGCAAATTAACCACCATCTTTGTTGGGTTAATTTGCACACTCTTCTGATTGGCTGGTGAACATAGCTAAGGGACGGTCAGTTTACATGTTTGTCTATTATTAGGTAAGATTATTTCACACAAATAAGTCTATATGCTAACATAATCTGTAATCCTGTCTTTTTTCTCATGACTATATAATTCTTACACATTTTTCTGGTATTATTCTTTTTTTATTTCAAGAAAACTACTTTAAATATAATAATGTTACCTGCAATAAACCTTAATATTTCAAGAAAAACGATCTTAAATAATGTTGCTTGTGATAAACACCAATTATTCAAGAAAAATTACCTACATATAATATTACATACAATAAACATTAATATTTCAAGAAAATAGGATTTTAATTATAATAATATTACCAAAACTGTACTAATGTAGTATGAAATCACAAAAGTTGTAGGAAATATTAAAAATCTGCAAATAACAGAATTCTATTCTAAAATATTTTTCCCCTCTGGCTCTGTTTTTGTTCATCAGTTTATGTTGCTCATTATATTCCACAAATGAGTGAGATCATGTGATATTTATCTTTCTCTGAGTGACTTATTTCATTTAGCTTAGTCCCGTACAGGTCCATCCATGCTGTTTCAAATAGTAAGAGTTCCTTCTTTTTCACAGCAGTGCAGTATTCCATTGTGTAGATGTACCACATTTTTCTAATCCATTCATCTGCTCATGGGCACTTAGGCTGTTTTCAAATCTTTGCTATGGTGAATTGTGCTGCTATGAACATAGGGATGCATATGTCCTTTCTGATTGGTGTTTCTGATTTCTTGAGATAGCTTTCTAGAAGTGGGATTATTGGGTCAAATGGGAGTTCCATTTTTAGTTTTTTGAGGAAACTCCATACTGTTTTGCACAGTGGCTGCACCAGTCTGCATTCCCACCAGCAGTGAAAGAGAGTTCTATTTTCTCTGCATCCTAGCCAGCACTTGTCACTTGTTGATGACAGCCATTCTTACAGGTGTGAGATGGTACCTCATTGTTGTTTTGATTTACATCTCTCGGATGATTAGTGACTTTGAGCATGTTTTCATATGTCTCTTGGCCTTCTTTTTGTCCTCTGGTATTATTCTTATCACCCCAATTTCAAATTTGTATTAAATACAAACAAACAAACAAAAAACTCTGCCACTTTAATTTTCAGCCAATTCTACACTACTTTCCCAGGTCTGTTTTTCATCTTTATCAAATACTAGTATTCATTAAACACTTTTACCTACTAGGTACTGACCCCATTATTTTATTATTTTTTAAAAATATTGTGCAACTTTGGAGGTAACGTTGGAGCAGATTAGGTGCATGGAGCACCTGAAAGCATTGAGGCAGTTTTGTCTAATTGAGTTTCAAAAATGATATTAGGCCACTTTATAATTAATGTTGTCATACATAATATGAATTAACTAATGGTTAATAGCTATCTTCATGTTTGGGTAGATCTATAGGGCAGTTGTACCAAATGAGTATACATATGAAGGTAGTTCATAGCTTCGTAATAATCAATTTTTTCAGATTATGGTGGTGTTATCCTGGAACCTTTGTTGGGAAACATTCAGTCTTTGATAGCTACCCAAATCAAACTTATGTGCCTTCTGCTGCTGTTATTTTTCATCTGAGAATATAATGTTACATTGTTTAAGATTGTTGGTTTTTTTATTCAGAAACTCCTTCAATGCTTCTTTTGTTTCCCTGCTTATTTCCTCTGTAAATATCACTATATCTGCTTTCATCCATCCTTTACATTTGCTTTGCCAAGATCTATCTTGCTATTTAAAGTTAAGTGGGACTCATAGAAGACACTAATGAAAAACTCCAAAGAGCTATTGGGCTTTCCATAGTAGCATATGATTGATAGTCATGAAAAAGATAAGATGCCAAACTCCAATGCTTCTGTTTAATCTGGAACTATACCTAAGTTGTAAAGTCCTGGCAGGGTTATATTTATGCTCTTGCTATCACTGCACTCAGTACATGGTTTAAAAATTAAATGTCTCTACAAAGCTTGTTCTAAAAACAGCAGTCTTTTTTACCCACTTTCTCCTCTCTAGAGGCAGCTGTATTTAGTCTTTGTATTGTTATATTTTGATACTTATCTCATTATAGCTGAATAAATATTTACTATCATGTTTTGATTTTTCAGTTTTAGAGCTCTGTTAACACCTCACTATAGTATATGAGGATTTTGCTTTTTTCAAATACATACTCATACCTACACCATAAACATGCACTCTCCCCATTCCTTAAATTTTCTATTACAAGTATAATAGGCTTTGCTTATGTAAACACAAATCAAGGATGAGCCAGTCACTGTGTACTTTCAATTTCCTCTACAACTTTGCATTTTGTTTGGAATTAATAATCTTTTTTATTTTTTGGACTATTATCACTAGTTCACCATTTTACTCTTCACTTATTGTTTCTAAATATCTTTATTTATGTATTTATGTATTTATTTATTATTGAATTTATTGGGGTAAAGGGAGCATAAGTGGTGATAGAAGGAGACTTAACTTGGGGTGGTAAACCCACAATACAATGTACAAATGATGTACTGTAGAATTGTATACCTGAAACATATAATTTTATTAACCAATGTCAGTCCACCTGTTTTAAAAATATGCTTTCAATTCATTTGGATACAAGAAGTCCTTGTATTTTCTTTCATGTCCTATTAGCCATATATTTTATTCTTTGTTCTACTGAGTTTTCCATTTCTGATTTCATTGTTTTTTTCACTTCCCAAGAGCTCTGTTTTTCATTCTCAAAAGCTTCCTTTAAAAATAACATTTCATTATTTTTTATATTTGTAATATCTTTTATAATATCACTTGGGCTATGATTATAGTTATAATTATTCTCTCTGCATGTGACAGAAAATTCATTGTCTCCTGATACCTTGAAAATGTGGAAATGTTTAGGTAGCAGGTGGCAAGAGCAGATTTTTCAGATAAGGAACTTGGACTTTTGTTAAAAGTAAAACAGTTAGCTAGGACATCTTGGAAGTCAGACCACATGCTGCTGACTGAGCCTGAAGTGTTACAGAAATGGTTTTTTAAATGCAGAATGTTAGTGTATATTTTGCTTTGTGTTGTTTTAGCTACTGAGTTGTCTTAACAAGGGACACAATGCAGTCCAGAGACAATCAAAGAGAGGCTTGTAGTTTGCAATCTAATTTTATTAAAATTCTTATAATTTGTAGAACTTTCAGAGTTGGGAAAAAATAACCATGTTTAATATTCCAAAATAAAGTAATGGTAGTCAATAAGACAGTATTAGCAGGCGATAAAATGTTGGCCCCATCCACTTAAGAGTTCTCTTCCTGACCATGGGATTCAGCAATAAACAAAGTAAGGGAATTTCTCTCCCACTTAAAACTATTTTTTAGATTACTTCCAGGTGTCCACCTTTGAGTTAAAGTAGAAAGGATCAGCCAAAACACAGAGGCCAATAAATTTAAAAATAAAACAGGTACAGGATTAAAAACTTAGCCAGGAAAAGATATTTATATTGCTTACTCTCCCAAGCGGCTGACCAGAAGTAATGATACTTGAAGCCTGAAATTGTATTTATTGTTTTGTGTTTCTTTTCCTGCTTCCTTGAGACATATTTGACTTATTTAGGATGTGTAAATTGGACAATGTGTTGGTGCAATACACTAATGAAATAAAGACTTCCCCAAAATGGACAAATGTGTTATGTTCATAGATCAGAAGACTCAATATTCTCAATGTATCAATGCTCCCGATAATGATCTTTAGATTCAATGCAATCCCACCCCAAATCTTAGCAAGATATTGTGTAATTATCAACAAGCCAATTCTAGAATTTATATGAAAAGCAAAAAATAGAATAGCCAAAAATGTTGAAAAAGAATAGAGTAAGAGTACTCACACATTGTGAATTCAGAACTTACTGTAAAGTTACAGAAATTAAGGCAATGTGGTATTTCTGAAAGGACAGACTTATAAATTAGTGGAACAAAAGACAATACTGAAGCAAAGGTGTAAAGGAGAAAGAGTAATTTTTTTATTGTATTCCTTTAAAAAGTGTTTTAATCACTAAACCATATTACCTGGCCAGATGCAAAACACTGTAAGAACTATGTAAAAAATAAAATTAGAAACTAAGACAATCTAAATGAAAAAAATATTAAGACAAGTGCTTGTAAATAAATACAGCTTACAGAAGCACAAATAAAATATACCACAGTGTCTCTTGCTTTCTTCCAAGCAAGGTATACAGCTAATGAATATGAAAACAGTATCCAGCATATTAAGATATACTAGGATATTATTAGATGGGACTGATACAAATACCTAAAAGGAAAAAAAAACAATTGAGCTTAGATATAACATTGCAGCATCTTAATCAAGATTTAACATGATTTGATGTTTTAATAAATAAAAAAAATTAGAGGTAACTAAATTTTCTCAGAATATAAATGAAAGTCTCATCCATCTTTAAATTAGTGAGCATGTGAATACTCAAATTTTAATATTTTCAAAATCTGATAAATAATACTTTCATTTTTTAACCTTTCAAAAGAGTAATCTTTTCAACAAAATGGATATCCATATGTAACCTTGACCTTTGAACCATACCTTGCATTTTATACAAAAATTAATTCAAAATGGACTATAAACCTAAAGGTAAAACTAAAAATTAATATTTCCAGAATAAAACACAGAAAAAAATCAGTTAACCCTCAATTAATTTTTTAAATATGACAACAAAAAAATCCAAAGGGGAAAATCTGCTAAATCTGACTTCATCAAAATTTAGTATTCTGCTTTGTGAAAGATGCTAAGGAATGAAATGACAAGACAAAGACTGGGAGACAATATTTGCAAAGTATACCTAGTCAAACACCTGGATGTAGAATATGTAAAGAATTTTTAAAACTCAATGAAAAGAAAACAAATGACACAAATATAAAAGGAGTACAAATTTTGGACAGATACATCACCAAAGAAGATGTGCAAATATTTAAAAAGCATGAAAAAATGCTCAGCATCATAGTCATTAGTGAAATGCAATTTTCAATCACAATGGGATAGTGATAGATACTTATCAGGTTGGCTAAAATAATAAAAATAATTATTGGCACACAATGTGCTGGTGATGATGGGAAGCAACTAGAACTCTCATGCATCGCTGGTGAAATGAAAAATGGCAAAAGTCACTTTGGAAATACTAGTAGCTTGTCAGTTTCTTATAAATTTAATCATATACTTACCATACAACCCATCAATCCCACTCCTAACTATTTAGGCACAAGAATAAAAACTTATCTTCCAACAAAACTTGTATGTGAATATTCATAGTAATTTATTTTTTTGTGATTCCCTCTGAACTGGAAACAACCCCAGTGTCCTTCAATTGGTGAGTAAAGAAACAAAAAGTTTCATCTATACAATGGAATACATTTCAGCAACAAAAGAGAATGAAATATTGACACAAGCAACAGCATGTATACATTATGTTAAGTGAAAGAAGCCAGACACAAAGTCTGCATATTATTATAATTCCACTTATAAGAATCCTGGAAAAGGCAAAACAATAGGGACAGAGAATACATCAGTAGTTGCCAGGGGCTGGTTTTGGAAAAGGCTTGAATACAAAGGGGCACTATAAGTATAGAATGTGGTGATGGTTATACAGCTGCATGTATTTTAAAAACAATAAATGTGTTCAATAAAAAGAGTAAATTTTCCTGAATGTAAACTATACATCAATTTATATGTATGGGAGAATTAGAACAACAACAAAAGCCTGTGAATATTTAACCCCTTAGCTTCCCTCCTGCACTCCCAAGTTTTCACATAAAGGAAATGGGCTATAAAATCTCTCCAGTCCCCAAAGAAGGGCACACTATTCACCTAACTTCCACTTTTTATATATCTATTTAAGAAAATGGGCAAGGAAAAATCATCAAAGTATAGATCTGGGGAACAGGAAAGAAAAGATGAGAGAAACCTTACTATAAAGAAAAATTAGGGACTTTAAGATTATTTCACTACTAAGATAAGGAGGGAATCACCAACACATATTCTCATTCTTAGCTTGCTTGAATGGAAGCTTTTACTGTATTTTATATTGTTCTTATGCTACCATTTTTGTTGACAGTTTTGAGGGTGGAGTAGGGAGAGAAAGTAACATGTCATTGACATGAAGTTGGCTCATTAGCTTATCTAATATACTGCATGGCCTGTTTACTCCAGTTGATTATTTGTTTTGGTTGCAGTCTTTCATAAGAGAAAATTATCAGGTTAACATTGGCTGTCTGCTCAGGTTAAAGATTAAGGAACTAAAATTTTAATTGAGGACTTATCCTTCTGGTAGTTACAGATTTGGTAAGGCACACTAATTCTCCCACTGAGGACAAGCACAAAAAATACATAATGTGTCTTAAAATCTTCATTGGATCAGAAAATAAACAAAGTAGTGAAGAAAAACTGGAATTGATCAAAGGAGCAAATGGAAATCCAGAAATAAGAGCTGCATTTTTGGGGTTGCTCTTCCCTTTGGATATTATCAATTCTACAAGGCATGGATGGCAAAGATACAAAATTTAAACAGGCAAAAGAGTTCAAGGCCTGCTAATAGCTAGGAGGCATGGGTAATCCCATATGTTTTGGGTTGAGACTCTGAAGGCTTTACCATAGAAGAGTAACCTTGAACTAAATGACTTTAGTAAAGATTGCAGCCTAGCTTCAAATCTTATCAGTTCCTGAAATTATAGTATAGTTACTTCATATTCTTATTTTTCACTTGTGCTTGGCTAAAGCTAAAGCTAATTTTCTCTAGAGGAATATAACATTATCCTAAATTCCAAATTACTTCTATAAACATATTTTAATTACAATGTTTACTAGACAATTAAATTACACCAGGAAACAAAAACAATACAAAGAAGAATCAGCAGAGAAAATAGACAATGGCAAAATATCAGCAGGGGATACAGAAATACAAAGTATCACATAAAAATGTAAAAATGACTATGTTTACCATGCTCGAGGGACTACAAGACAAGATTAAGAACTTTGACAGAAAACTAAAATCTATTTTTAAAAAGACATAGATATTTGAAAAATAGCAAGATGTATATTTTACAATTGAGAAACTATTGTATATGAAATTATGAATTTGATGGATGTGTTTTAACAGCAGGTTAAGCCTCACTGAAGAGTAATTTAGTGAACTGATTGGTCAGAAAACAATAGCCATATTGATGCATGAACAAAAGGTAAAAAACAAAGAAATTTGTATAGAACCACAGATAACACATGGAGAAGATATAATATAGGTTTCACTTCAATTTCAGAATGAGAGGAGAGAGAAAATGAAGCAGCAATACTTGTGGAGATAAGGGCTTTTTAATATATATATTTATTTATTAATTAATTTTAGAGAGAGTAAGGGAGAGAGAGAGAGAGGAACATCACCTGGTTGCCTCCCATATGCACCCTGTCCAGGGATCAAATCAGTGTCCTGGGTATATGCCCTGACTGTGAATTGAACCAGCAATGTTTCAGTACACAGGACGATGCTCAGCCAACTGAGGCACACTGTCCAGGGCAATAAGAGCCTTTTGCTTTTCAATAACTAGTGAAGGAAAAATTGGACAGCAATTTAAAAAGAAATTTTATTCTTTATACCATATGTAAAAAATTAGGTTCACAAGGAGGGTTTATCTGCATCTGAAAGCCAAGAAAGTAAAGTTTCTAGAAGATAAGATAATATGTTCATGATATTAAGGCAGAGAACTATTTCTTAAACATTCTAAAAAAGCACTGATGGGAGAAAAATTGACAAAATTCAGAACTTCTATTCAGGAAAGCATTTGGAAAGGGAAAAGTAAAGCCATATTTGCCTACACATCTATTGAAAAAATGGCATAACACTCACTGCCAAAGAGAAGATATTAAAATGGCCAATAAACATATAAGTTATGAGGAAAATGTAAAAATCATAATGTGATAATACAATTGATCTAATAACAAAATGGTTAATGCCAAGTGTTGGCAAGGATGTGGTTAAACCAAAATTCTCAGATAAGGCTATGTTTAGAGTAATATGGTACAAACATTTTGCAAAACCATAAATATTTTACTAATTTTGTCATATCCATACCTATTACCCAGAAAATGTATATTCCTAGTAAATATGTGTGCATTTGAGTATGAAGAAACATGTGTAAGACTATCCATAGCAGCATTAAATCAAAGTGTGGCTCCTGGAGAAGCAGCAGTGTTTGGTGAGTGTTTAGAAACAGAAATTCTTGAACTCTGTCCTGGACTGATCAGAAACTGGGGGTATGGGCCCATAAATCTGTATTTTAACAAGCCTTCTGGATGATTCTACTACACTCTCAAGTTTGAGAACCACTGTTCTACAATGATGAAAGTGAATGAACTACAGCATTATGCAATGACATAGATGAATCTCACAAATATAATTTTGAGTATAAGAAGGCATATACAGTATATACTATATGATTTTATTCATATAAGTCTAAAAATAAGGCAAAATTAAACAATAATGTTTAGGGATTCATGCTTAGATGGTATAACCAGAAAGGCAATGCTTACCATGAAAATGAGCATAATGGTCACCTTTATGTGAGAAAGGAGTAGGTAGAGATTGGAAGGGACTCTGGGTGTGTATTCTGGGGACAGTGGCAAGTTTCCTTCAACTGAATGGTGGTTATTCACATGTTGTTTATGATAATTAATTTACCTATACTTCTTAGTTTTCTTTTCTGATGTATTATACACTAGAGGCCCAGTGCACAAAAATTTGTGCACTAAGGGGGTTTCTCAGCCCAGCCTGTGCCCTCTCATAGTCTGAGATCCCTCAGGGATGTCCACCTGCTGGCTTAGGCCCGCTCCCTGGGGGATCAGGCCTAAGCTGGCAGGCAGACATATCTCTCTGGCAGCCTGGGAGTCCTCGAGGGATGTCCACTTGCCAGCAGGGAACAGGCCTAAGCTGCAGTCAGACATCCTCAGTGCTGCTGAGGAGACAGGAGAGGCTCCTACAACCACCACCACTGTACTGACAGCTGTCAGCCTGGCTTGTGGCTGAGCAGAGCTCCCCCTGTGGGAGTGCACTGACCACCAGGGGGCAGCTCCTGCATTGATCATCTGCCCCCTGGTGGTCAGTT
The DNA here is from genome assembly GCA_004026665.1 of Murina feae. Lineage (NCBI taxonomy): Eukaryota > Metazoa > Chordata > Mammalia > Chiroptera > Vespertilionidae > Murina > Murina feae. The sequence goes on along the minus strand of PVJC01033503.1, from coordinate 9,381 downwards.
TGTGTCATAGTGACCAGTCATTCCCAATCATTCTACTCTTAGGGCCAATTTGCACATTACCCTTTTATTATATAGGATAGAGGCCTGGTGCATGGGTGGGGGCTGAGGGCCATTTTCAGACTACTCACAGTCTCTTCAGGGTGGGGTCACCACTGGGGTGTCTGGCCAGTCTGAATGAGGGGCTGAGGGCTGTTTGCAGGCTGACCACCACTTCCCAGTGGGGACCCTCACCCCATGAGGGTGTGGCCATCCTGGGTGAGGGGCTGATGGCTGTTTGCAGGCTGGCCACAGTCCCCACTGACCCAAGTTCCCAGTGAGGCTGGCTGGAAGCAGGTATCTGGGGTTTATTTGTCTTCTATAATTGAAACTTTGTTGCCTTGAGCAGAGGCCACAGCCAGCCAGGGTAGGCAGGAAGCTTAGCTTCCTCCATCACTGGGGCAACCAAGCCTCCTGTTTGCTCCAGCTCCGTGGCTGCTGGCCGCCATCTTGATTGGGTTAATTTGCATATAGTCACTCTGATTGGATTGTGGGCATGTCTTGGGGCATAGCAGAGGGACACCAATTTGCATGTTTCTCTTTTATTAGTGTAGATAATATATCATATATATACATACACACACACACATACACACACATACATACACACACACTAGGGGCCCAGTGCACAAAAATTTGTGCACTTGGCAGGGGGGTGGGGTCCCTCATCTCACAGTCTGGGACCCCTCGGGGTATGTCCACCTGCTGGCATGCCTGGCCAGCCTGGGTGAGGGACTGAGAGCTGTTTTCAGGCTGCCCACAGCCCCTTCAGGGTTCATGCACTGGGGGGCTGGGAGGGCTGGTGAGTGCAGGCATGGACATTTCCCGCTGGGTGGCCCACCATCACACACGCCTGGTGGGCCCCCACCACTGAGGGGACACACCTGGCACAGAGCCGGGTGGCAGGCTGGGGGGGTGGACGCTGGTGCATGGTCCCTGCTGCTGAGCGGACACACCCAGGGTGGAGCCAGGCAGCAGACGCTCGCACACACCCCACGGAGGCCACCTGGCACAGAGCCTCACGCATGCCCCACAGAAGCCCCTGGGGTGAAGCCAGGTGGCAGACCAGCGGTGGACACTGTGTGGGGCGGAGGATGCTCATGCATGACCCCGCGGGGGTGCCCCCCATGCCCCCGCCACTGAGCTAACACACCCGGCACGCATTAGATTAGATTTTGTCTATGGATAGATTTTTCTTTTTGTCTTCCTCCTTGCTATTGTGTCTTCCTGAAAATTGTTGGTTGAAACACAGATAGTGTGTGTATCTGTTCTTGCAAGTGAAATGAACATGTCCTTTGTTCTGCTCTGTCTCAGAAGGAAGTGGGGATGGGGATTTGAGACTATCTAATCAGGAGTTGAACTGGATTTAAAGTTTGTTATGATAGTTTCCTATAATGAACCATAGGCTTCCAATTTTTCTAATATTACCTTGTTCTTAGGGTGGAGTCTGTTTATCAGAGGGTTTTTCTTATTGCCTCCTTCACTCTTAGGTCACCTTTTTGTGCCTATTGCTCAGAGAGGGTTTTCTCCAAGCCCTTGCCCCTCTCTTAGTAGTCAAATGTTGTTGCTTGTTTCTTAGTGCTTTCCAGTTTGGTGGAGTGGAACAAAGAGGCTCTCTGTTGTCATGGTTCAGTCTCAGGCTTAGCAGGGTCTTCAGTCTTGGAGGAGGGACTTTCCCAATAAACTTGACCCTCTCATAGTGGTTGCGTATCTCTAATGGTAATAATATGTATTTTTATTCCCCCTGAAAATTAAGACTTTTTGCCCATAGGCAAGAAAGGTGCAGATGATGTGTATAATTTTTTCTCACTACAATGTCTACTCTTTCCTAGACTTTCACCATTTAGGAAAGCTTTCTCCAGTTTTTTGTTGAGAACATTTGGTGAGGATCCAGAGAGAAGAGTCTTTGATTAGGGCAAACACCTTTTGCCTGAAGCTTCCTGGGGTTCTATACTTTCATGGTCATCCACACTCAGCTATTTGCAATTTTTTTTAAAGAAATTAAATACTTCATAATGGCTTAAATAGCATTCCCCTTTTCTCTTCTGCTCATTTGTGAATTCACTATGTGAATAAGTGTTGAAGTCTCCATCTCTCCTTAGAGGTACTTATCAGTAATATCAGGCTTAGTTGATCTGTTATCTCAGCAATCTGATGACACCAACAAAGACAAATTAAAGGATGGTCAGCAATACAGATGACCCAGCTAAAGTTGGATTGCCTGAACTGTATTCCGACCATTCTCAGTAGCTTTCAGTAACCTGAGCATAAAAAGAAAGAAATTAAATGATAGCATTACCCAGTAATCAGTGGTATGGTTTTGCTGGGTGAGTGTTTTGGGATAATGGTACTACAAAGGAAAAAAAAGATTGTGCTAAGAGAAAATTAGATAAGACTATCATAGTACACAACTTAGAAAACAAAATTTAGAGATTGGAAAGGAAACAGAATTGTTAAGAGATAACCTATGGACATAGACATAGAGGAGTAAATGCCTGGGAGGTTTGGATATGAGGTGGGAGGTGTCAATGGGAAAAACACATACAACAAAGGGAACATCTGTAGCCGACCTGCGGTGGAGGCTCCATGTGGAGCGGCAGAAGCTCCCGCATGCCCCGCACAGGCTCCCAGGGTGGATCCAGGCAGTGGACCTGCGTCAGAGGCTCTGTGCGGGGTGGCAGATGCTTCCACACCCAGTGCAGGCCCCGGGGGTGGAGTCCCCCCTTCCCCCCACTCCCGCCACCGCCACCGCCACCACCACCAAGCTAACACACCTGGCACAGAGCGCCTGCCATGCCCCCAGCCCCAGCTGCAGAGCCACCCTGCCAGCCTCCATCTTGACTGGGTTAATTTGCATACAGCCTCTCTGATTGGCTGGTGGGCGTGGCTTAAGCATCCTGAAAAAATGGTCAATTTCAATATTACGCTTTTATTGGATTATATATATATATATATATATATATATATATATAAATATATATATGTAACATGCAAATTGGTATCACTCAGCTATGCCCACCAGCCAATCAGAGTGATATGCAAATTAACCCAACAAAGATGGCGGTTAATTTGCATACACAGGCATGGAGCGAAAACGGAAGACAGTGTAGAAGGCAGCCAAGTGCTGCAGAAGGGAGTGAAGTGACAGAGAAGGGAACGGAGCCGAGGCAGTGGAGACAGGGGAGAAGGAAGGAAGTGAAGTGGCAGAGATGGGAGGGATGAAGTGGCGAAGAAGGGAGGGAGGGAGGCAGTGGAGAAAGGAGGGAGCCGAGGCAGCAGAGATGGGAGTGAAGCCCTATTCTTCTCTGCTTCACTCTGGCTCAGGAAGCCCTATTCTTGCGGGAATAGGCTGAGGAAGCCCTATTCTTGAAGGAATCTTCCTGCAATGGGCCTTTAGTACACTAATAAAAGAGAAACATGCAAATTGGTGACACTCTGCTATGCTCACCAGCCAATCGGATGAGTATGCAAATTAACCCAACAAAGATGGTGGTTAATTTTCATACATAGGCACCCAGCAGCCTGGGTCCCAGGAATATCATTGGCACCCAGGTCACTCTGAGGTAGACCATATGTGGGCCAGAAGCAGTGTAGGAAGGGCCTGAGCCATGGGGATCCTGGGCAGGGGTGAGCTAGCCATCAGAGCTGCAGGGGCCCTTGCCCAGGCCTAAAGCCTTGGCTAGAAGTGTTAGGCCTGGGTGGGGGGGGCAGAGCCAGCAATCAGGGAAAATGGGGGTTCCTTGCCCAGGCCTGACACCTGGGCCAGGAGCGTCAGGCCTGGGCGGGAGACAGAGTCAGCGATCAGAGGGGTCTGGGGGTCCCCTGCCAAGGCCTGATGCCTTGGCAGGGGGCCAAGCAGGTTATCAGAAGGGTCTGGGGGTCCCCTGTTCAAGCCTGACGCCTCTGTCCCAGGGGTCAGGTCTGGTCCAGGGGCATCAGGCCTAGGCGTGGGTCCAAGCAGGTAATCAGAAAGTGATGGGGGTCATGCCTCTGGCCGAGGCATCAGGCCTAGGTAGGGGGCCAAGCCGGAGATTGGTGTGAACTACAGATGAAACACCTTTTCTGACTGCTCATTGGCTAAGCTCCCTGTATGCCACTAGTAATATTCTTAGTAACTTGGGTAATAAGAATGCAAAAAGGTGATCTAGGGTTTTCCACCACACTCCTGGCAAAAAAACAAACAAACAAACAAACAAAAAACAAAGTCTGCTCTTGGAGGGCTAAGAAATATCATATCCTGCCCTAGCTGATTTAGCTCAATGGATAATGCTTGGGCCTGCCAACCTCAGGGTCTGGATTCAATTGTGACCAAGGGCATGTACCTAGGTTGCAGGCTCCTCCCTGTCCAGGGCCCAGGTCAGGACTCATGCAGAAGGCAACCAATCAAAGTGTTTCTCTCACATTGATATTTCTCTGTCTTTCCCTTTCTCTTCCACATTCTGTAAAAATCAATGTAAACATATCCTCAGGTGAGGATAAAAAATAATAATAAATAAATGTCATATGCTATGAAAGACACATCTTGAAAATGCCTAAAGAAAGTTGTCATTTTTTCATGGTGAAGGGACTGGAGTCCGTGTTAATGAAAAAACCTTGGTGGCTGCTGTGACTGGCAGTGGCTGCAGCAGCAGAGTGATGGGGCTGGTGCCTTCCCCTGAGTAGCCTGGTCCTGATCAACTTGGTCACTTCCCACAAAGGCAGGCCAGACTGTGGCTTAGGCTCAGACTCCCCAAGGGGACCAGGGAGCTGGCCTAAGCCATCAGTAAGACATCCTCTGAGGGCTCCCAGTATGTGAGAGGGGGCAGGCTGAGCTGAGGGAACTCCCTCCCCTCCCCAGTGCACAAATTTCATGCACTGGGTCCCTAGTATATAATATTTCACAATAATTTTAAAAAACATTGTTGGAAGTTCTATGGCATTTTGAGGAGAAACCCCAACATTTTTCTTTATAAAACTTTTATTTTACAGACTGGTTAGATTTCTAAGAAGAACCTTTAAATCTCTTGCCAGAGAAGTTTGAGATTTGCTTCCAGTGTTCTGAGGACAGAGTGGGGAGAGAGTGGGCTTCCCACATAGTTGACAGCTACCATTTAATCCATCTGTTTACCTGAAATATTATTACTTTTATCAGCTTTTCAGTAATTTTTTTTATCTCAATTCTTCTTATAGTTGCTTTAGTGGGGACTCAGGAGGGGGAAAACTAAATGTATGGAGTCAATTCCCCAGCTTTTCTTGAAAGTATCAATTGGATTTTATTTGGCCTACTAGAAAATTTCATAAGGAAATACTATTTTTCTTGTATTTATAACAATCATATTACATAGGCAATACATTCCCTCTGAGAAAAACATAAGTGCAAAATTAGTCATCTTTAGTCTTTTTTATATTTTTCTTAATTAATAACATACTGTATCTATTAGTATTTCCATTTGTCATTTAACTTTGCATCAACTGTGTATTTTCTCATGTTATTTAGATAATAAGATTGAAATCAGCAAGATAGTAGAATAAGATCTCTTCTGCAATAATAATTTGGCATCTATCCACAAAGTTATTTTGTAGGAACTTTGGAATCCAGGCAGTAGATTGACACCCTGGTGAGACCAAGACTGAAGAATACCATTTTGAGAAGGACATCCTATGCCCAAGTGGCAGGCTCTGCCACTGTTGTCCTAGCAAGAGACTAGGCAACAGCTCTGTTCCCTGTGGACTCAGAAACAACCCCATTTAGCCTTGGTCCTACCATTAATCTTCCAAAGGACCTGGCAGGAGTCACATCTTCCCTCTCAGGTAACAGGCCCACCAACCATGGTCCTGGTTATGGACCCTGAAACAGTCAGTAAGCCAATGCTAGCCTGCCCATCAAGGATCAACTGGGAGACACACCCATTTTTACTTCTAGAGGTAGATACAGGGAGCTTGGTCCAAGTTTGGATCTTAAAGCAGTACTGTAAGCTAGCTTCATTCCCCCCCAGCTATGATCCAATAACAGTCCTACCCACTCAGAGGCCCAGGAGAAGAAACACTTGTCAATGCCCCCAGAAGCAGGTCCACCAACCTGAGTCTGAGTGCATATTCTAAAGCAGCGCAGGAAACCAGCTCCTGATTCAGTTAGGAGAATTTCTTCCTCCCTAGGATAATCTAGGAACCCACTGGGTCCCCTTCCATTATGTGAGGACACAATAAGGTTAATTGTCTGCAATCCAGAAGGCCTTCACCAGAATTTCACCATGTTGGCATCCTCAGACTCTCATCTTCTGGAACTGTGAGAAATAAATTTACACTGTTTATAAACCTAGTCTGTATTTTGTTATAACAACCTGAATGAGCTAAGAAAGATTCTGTACAACAAATTAAACAATCAACAAAACAAAAAGGCAATCTAAAGAATAGAAGAAAATATCTGCAAACCATACACTGATAATGGATTAATATCCAAAATCTATATGGAACTCATATAATTCAATAGCAAATAAAATAATCCTATTTTTTAAATGGGCAGATGATCTGAGTGGACATTCTTCCAAATAATAGCCAACAGGTATATGTAAAGATGCTCACCACCACTAATGATCAAGGAAAAGCAAACTGAAACCATAATGAGATATTGCCTCATACTGTTAGAATGACTATTATCAAAAGACTAGGGGCCCGGTCCACAAAAATTTGTGCACTCAGGGGGTGGGAGTCCTCAGCCCAGCCTGTGCCCTCTTGCAGTCTGGGACACCTCAGGGGAGATGTCCACCTGCTGGCATGCCTGGCCAGCCTGGGTGAGGGGCTGAGGGCCATTTTCAGGCTGCCCACAGCCCCTTCAGTGTTCATGCACTGGGGGGTGGGAGGGCTGGTGAGTGCAGGCCTGGACGTTTTCCACCGGAGGGCCCACGATTGCACACACCTGGTGGGCCCCCACCACTGAGGGGACACACCTGGCTCAGAGCTGGGTGGCGGACACTGGTGCAGGATCCCTCGGTGGGGTCCTGCTGCTGAGCAAACACACCCGGGGTGGAGCCGGGCAGTGGACTGGCTTCAGATTCTCCACACTGTGCAGCAGATGTTCCCGCATGCCCTGTGGAAGCCCCCGGGGGTGGATGAAGGTAGCGGACCTTGGACAGGTACTCCCGCACACCCCCGAGGAGGCCCCTGGGGCAGAGCCAGGCAGCAGACCCAGGGAAGCTGCTCCTGGACACCCCGAGGAGGCCCCCGGGGGGCGGAGCCAGGCAGTGGACGCAGGACGGGCACTTCTGGATGCCCCAAGGAGGCCCCAGGCTGGACGCCCTCCCCACTGAGCTGACACACCTGGCACAGCTATGCTGGCCTCAGAGGCTCCCAGTGCAGAGCCGCCCTGCCGGCCTCCATCTTGGCTGGGTTAATTTGCATACAGCTGCTCTGATTGGCTGGTGGGCGTGGCCGTGAGCAGAGGCTCAGCCAGTCTAGGCAGGCAGTTGCAACAGAAGCCTCTGGTTTGCTCTAGCTCCATGGCTGCCAGCCTTCATCTTGGCTGGGTTAATTTGCATACAGCCACTGTGATTGGCTGGAAGGCATGGCTTGGCTGGTGGGCATGGCTGTGAGCAGAGGCTCAGCCAGCCTAGGCAGGCAGTTGCAACAGAAGCCTCTGGTTTGCTCTAGCTCCGTAGCTGCTGGCCTCCATCTTGGCTGGGCTAATTTGCATACAGCTTCTCTGGTTGGCTGGGAGGTGTGGCTTGGCTGGTGGGCATGGCTTAGGTGTCTCGGGTGATGGTCAATTTGCATATTACTCTTTTATTATATTAGACAAGAGATAACAAGTGTTTGAGAGGATGTGAAATAAAGAGAACTATTGATCTTGCTGATGGGAATGTATTGGTACAGCCACTATGGAAAACAGTATAATGGCTCCTCAAAAATGTAAAAACACAACTGCTTCTGGGTATATATCCAAAGGAAATAAAATTAGCATTTTGAAGAGATATTTGTACTTCCATGTCATTTGCAGCATTATTCAGAATAGCCAAAATACAGAAACAACCTAAGTATCTATGAGTGAATGGATAAATAAAATGGTAGAAGAGTGTACAGGGTGGGGGGATAAATGGTGATGAAAGGAGACTTGACTTGGGTTGATGAACACACAATACAATATATAGATGATGTACTATAGAATTCTACATCTAAAACCTATATAATTTTATTAACCAATGTCAACCAAATAAATTCAATAAAAAAGAAAAATGGTTATAATCAGTCTTACAAGATTTCACAAGGGGAAAAAAAGAAAAAAATACATATGGAATTTTTCCTACTAAATCCAGAAACTATATATATATATATATATATATATATATATATATATATGTATATATATATATATATATATATATACAATATTTCCATTCTTACAAGGAACTTAATATGCTTTTTCCCCAAAGCAGTTAAAAGTTCATATTTATAAGTAAAAAAATTTATAGAAAGATATTCTATTGGCATTGGCTTAATGTAAGAGCTCAAAGGCAAGTCTATTGTCTATTTAGTGATATAAAATTAAATGGTGAGAGTTTTGTTTTGTCCTAAGCTCAAGTGAAAATTTAAAATATTCATTATTCGAGAAACAAGATGGCGGCATAGGGTAGACACCGTATATGCAGCTGTGAACAACTATTTCAGAAAAACCACGAAAAGAACACACGGACACCACTCGCACCCACAGGACGGCTGGCTGAGTGAAAATCCTACAACCAGAGAAGAGTCTGAGACTCAGAGGAGTGGCGGAAGCAAAGTACAGAGGCACGGAGGCACGCGCACAGGCTCGGGGAAGGGCTGGTACCGGAGGTCGTGGTTCTTTTCCAAAACGGAGAGAGCCACAAGCTCCCAGCGGCTCTGAACTCCAGTTCCAGGCGAGTTTCGGAGGTCCCACAGACACCCAGAGAAGGGGGTCTGACCGGCACCAGGAGGAGATCCAAAATGGGTTTCTCTCATCGTTGCTTGCAGCAATTACCGTGGGACACAGAGACCTGGTGTCTCTCAGCACAGGGCTGAGAAGCGCCATAGCTATTTGCTCCGCCCCGCCTGGCAAACTCCCCGAGGCCCCACCCCTCCCAAGTGTGTCAGAGGCTTCTGCAGCAACACCTCCTTAAAGATACAGGAGCCAGCCCCACCCAGTGGCCAGAGACGGACTAACCTAAACAAAACAGATCCTCAAGGAACACACCCGGGGCAGATGCAGTGAGCATAAAAGCTCCACTGAAACAACTCTTGCCCCATAAGGGTGTCTCCAGCACAGAAATTCTCCCACTGTAGACACAGCTGACTCTCATAACCAAGTGGCTTAGAGTTTAATCCCTCGCAGTGATCGCCTAACTCAGCAAGGGA
>PVJC01033502.1:0-19254 GCA_004026665.1 Murina feae | reverse complement strand
TTACTGGTTAGGCCGGAGCTGCTCTCTCCTTCAGCTCCGGAGGATTCTGTGATTGTTACAATGTTTCAAAAAGCTGTGTTTCGCTAGAGGCAGTTTAATCGGAGCTGAGCTGAGGGGCGCAGCTTCACTTTCGCTCCTGCCGCAATGGAAAGGGCTGTTTACTCAGGTCCGTGAGTGGCGGCCGCCATGTTGGCTGGGCTAATTTGCATACAGCCGCTCAGATTGGCTGGTGGGCGTGGCTTACCCTGTCTCGGAGAAACGGTTAATTTTAATATTTCGCTTTTATTAGTTTAGACTAGAGGCCCACTGCACGAAGAGATTCGTGCAATAGGCCTTCCTTCCCCTGGCTGCCGGCACCCAGACCCAGGCCTTTGGTCCAGCTGCAGCGGAGAAGCCAAGCCTCTTCAGTCTTCACTCCTGCCAGAGCCTCAGTCTTCCTCTGCGCCTATGTATGCAAATTAACCACTATCTTTGTTGGGTCAATTTGCATAGTCACTCTGATTGGCTGGTGGGCATAGTGGAGTGATACCAATTTGCATGTTTCTCTTTTATTAGTGTAGAAGATAACTATGAATGGTGTCAGGTGGGTGCTGGCAATATAGAGGGGTCCACTTTGTAAAGTACATGTTTGTCTAAGCTGTACAAAACAATCCTATATAATAAAAGAGTAATATGCAAATTGACCCTAACAGCAGAACCACTGGGAATGACTGGTCACTATGACATACACTGATCACTAGGGGGCAGACGCTCAATGCAGGAGCTGCCCTGGTGGTCAGTGCACTCCCACAGGGGGAGCTCTCCTCAGCCACAAGCCAGGCTGCCAGCTGCCAGTACAGCAGTGGTGGTGGGAGCCTCTCCTGCCTCCTCAGCAGCGCTAAGGATGTCTGACTGCAGCTTAGGTCTGCTCCCCGCTGGCAAGTGTACATCCTCCGAGGGATCCCGGGCTGCCAGAGGGATATCTGACTGCCAGCTTAGACCCGATCGCCCAGGGAGCATGCCTAAGCCAGCAGGTGGACATCCCCCGAGGGTTCCCAGACTGCGAGAGGGCACAGGCCGGGCTAAGGGACCCCCCCCCAAGTGCACAAATTTTTGTGCACCAGGCCTCTAGTACTGAATATAAACTGCAATGGGGGGGGGGGGGAGATATTATTTTCAATTCCATGCCTAACAAGAACCCAATTCCAATTCTTATCTATAATAATAAAAGGGTAACATGCTAATTAGACTGGACGTCTTCTAGACGTCATTCCGGATGTCCTTCCTGATGAAGCCAGGGCTGGAGGGAAGCCAGCCCAGGTCCTGGGTGCCTGCAGGTGGCCCAAGGGAAGCCAGACTGGGTCCCGGGTGCCAGAGGGAAGCTAGTGCTGGCAGCCGGGGGAAGGAAGGCCCCCTCTTGCATGAATTTTTGTGCATGGGGCCTCTAGTGTTTAAATATTGGCAATAAAGTAGTAAGCTATGGATGGGGCTACCACCTATTAACTTCCCTAAAAGGAGAAGGGCTTCCAAGCCAACAGGTGGAAGATGTCTCAGAAATGACCCTCTAATGTCTACAGGTCAGGAAGGGCGACTTTTCCAGACAACAGAGAGCAGAGTGTGGAATTCGGTGTTGGAGCTCTGGCTCCGCAGCTGCTGCACAGAAGACAGGGAAGTCCCCTCTGCTCCTCCTTGGCATAGGGCTGAGTTCTCCTGTAAACAGCACCAAGTCCCATCTCCCTCATGCCTCTGTCATTCCATTATGTTTGCAAAACATGCAAAAAGTGACCTGGATTTAAAGATATCTGATTCTCCACAAAACAGGAAATCTAATCTAATAAAAGAGTAATAAGCAAATTGACCCTCACTCTGTTACACCTAAGCCACGCCCACCAGCCAATCAGAGGGACTGTATCCAAATTAACCCAGCCAAGATGGCGGCCGGCAGTCACGGAGCTAGAGCAAACAGGAGGCTTCCGTTGCACCAGCAATGGAGGAAACTGCCTGCCTAGGCCACTCAAGGCAACAAAGTTTCAATTACAGAAGATAAATAAACCCCAGAAACCTGATTCCAGCCAGCCTCGCTGGGACATTGGGTCAATGGGAACTGTGGCCAGCCTGCAAACAGCCCTCAGCCCCTCACCCCGGCTGGCCAGGCATCCCAGGGAGGAGGGGGGAACACCCACCTTGAAGGGGCTATGGCCAGCCTGAAAACGGCCCTCAGCCCCTCACCCAGGCTGGCCAGGCATGTTAGAAGATGGATATCTTCCGAGGGGTCCCAGACTGCAAGAGGGCACAGGCCGGGCTGAGGGACCCCGGAGTGCACAAATTTTTGTGTACCAGGCCCCTAGTTTAATATATTCTAATTTAAAAGTTATTTGCAGAAAAACCATCATATTAACACTTAACTATTATGAGTGAAAATGAAATTAAGAATACGGTTCAATAAAACTTCAAGCAATATATATGGAAAATATCTACAAACTATCTTTTAAAAAGCAAAGTTAAAAATAATTATCCATAATTACCTGGCTTCCCAACTGTGAGCCGGTATAAAGGAAACGCTGTATATAGTAAAACACCAGCCACGCTAACGAGATGACCATCATGGTGATGAAGGCGATGGCCACGAACACCACCGACTGGCCACTGACAAACTCCTGGACATGGCGGGTCCCAACCCCTATGGTCATTTTGACTTGAGTTTCTTTTTGCACCAGATCCAAAATTTCTTTTCCTTTCAAGTAGCTAACCATAATGACCACTATATTTCCTGTTCCTGTAAGAAAGAACAAAGAAATCAATATAGAGAATGCAAAATAAGAAAGTTAAGAGAAACTTAAGAATACTATGACTCATCTATGTATATACATCCAAAAACTTTGATAAGACAGGTAATTTTTAAGGAAAACATAGTGGTCCCAAAAGAAAACAGACTGATTACATGAGAAGTAGACTAAATCAGTAAGAGCCCCACTCTGGTTCATGGGTGAATCCTGCCACCAAACCTCTTTAAGGATTAGCAACACCAATGACATTTAAATTGTTCCACAGCAGATTTAAAAAGACATTTTAAAATCAGTTCTATGACAATAAAACCAAACTTGGTAATAAAAAACAAGCAAAAGAACCATACAGCCCAGTTTCACATATGAATATTACCACCTCATGCCTATGTGCACTACACTCAGGGAGGCAAGCCGAGAATGTCTCCTATGACCACTATTATTTAACACTAGAGGCCCGGTGCACGAAATTCACGTGGGGGAGAGGGGTGGGAAAGTCCCTCAGCCTGGCCTGCACCCTCTCACAATCTGGTACCCCTTGGAGGATGTCGACATCCCTCTCACAATCTGGGACCGCAGGCTCCTAACTGCTTGCCTGCCTGCCTCATAGCCCCTAACTGCTCGCCTGCCTGATTGTCCCTAACCACCTCTGCCTGGCCCCCGTGGCTTCGTTCAGAAGGACACCTGGAGTGATGTCCGGAGGGTCGTTCAGCTGTCTGGTCTAATTAGCATATTACACTTTTATTATTATAGATTGATCTGACAGGCAATGAACAGACAATAAGACAAGAAAGTAAGAGACACAGCAAAGGAGGGAAATAATCAAGTTCATGAACATCTCTGTAAGCTAATGCAAGAACAATTAAAATGTCACTTAAGGGAAAAATAATCAAGGATAAGGCAAACTTTTAAACAGTATTTTACAAGTCTTTATATTTAAAGTTACTAAAATAGTGTGATGGTAACATAGGAGATGACAAGAACGGGGCAGAATAAAAACCCCAGAATTTAGACCACAAAACATAAAAGAATTTAGGAAATTATGAGTGGAATTTCAGCCCTGGCCGGTTTGGCTCGGTGGAGAGAGCATCGGCCTGCGGACTAAAGAGTCTCGGTTCGATTCCAGTCAAGGGCACATGTTTCAGGCTCGATCCCCAGTGTGCGTGTGTAGGAAGCAGCCCATCAATGATTCTCTCTCATCATTGATGTTTTATCTCTCTTTCCCTCTGTCTTAAAAAAAAGAAAAAAGAAAAAAATGTGGAATTTCAAATCAATGGGCTAAAATGTATATTATTATTATTATTATTATTATTATTATTATTATTTTAAGTATGGGGGCAATTAGGTATCATCTGAAGAAAAAAAGCTATTATCCCTTCCTCACAATTTAGGCCAAAAGAAATTTCAAAGATTTAGAAGCAAATATTTAAATATATTTAAACAGTAAATATAAAAGAGGTAGAAGAAACATGGGAATTTAAATATATATAATATTGAAGAAAAACCTTTCCAACTATGAAAAACCATCTTGAATTTTTTTAAAAGAAAAAAAAGGATTTGACTAACCATATACAACAATGAAAAATTGCTACATGTCTAAAGAGCAAAATCAAGGAATCAAGATTAAAAAAGCAAATGGGCAACTGTGGAAAAATACATGAAACATAAAAACAAAATTAATTTCCTATAAGAAAAAGAACAATAGAGAAACAAGGGAAATGAAGTCAGTGTGCAGAAAGGAAAATACAAATGGATTTTATTTTATTATTATTATTTTTAATATATTTTATTGATTTTTTTACAGAGAGGAAGGGAGAGGGATAGAGAGTTAGAAACATCGATGAGAGAGAAACACTGATCAGCTGCCTCCTGCACACCCCCCTACTGGGGATGTGCCCACAACCAAGGTACATGCCCTTGACCAGAATTGAACCTGGGACCCTTGGGTCCGCAGGCCGACGCTCTATCCACTGAGCCAAACCGGTTAGGGCTGGGTTTTATTTTTTAAAATAGCAGCTTTAGCAAGATATAATTCACATGCCGTAATCTTCACCCTTTTAATGGGTCTGATCCAGTGATTTTAAGTATATTTACAAAAGTATGAAAGCATCACCGTCTAATTCCATAACATTCTTATCAAAAAGAAACTGCAGTTTCTCTCCAGTAAGTGGATTTTAGACATATGAAAAGTTGTGGAAGAGATGAGAGCATTGTACCTGTAACACTGCCAAAAATAAACCTGTGCAGTGAATACACTGTACTGACCAGAGTGCAGACAAATCTGCACCCTTACACACTGAGGGTTAGGGAATCATTCCAATCTGGGGTGGATGGCAATGGGTAGCAACAATTTTTTAAACACATGACTCTTGACCTATTGATCCCACATCCAAGAAGAACTGAATGGCATAGATGTACACATGAGGCATCTATAAAGACACTGATGGCCAATGTTTTTCTGTTTTTGCTATCACAATCTAAAATCCATCAGTAAGAAAGCAGCGACATAACAACGGTGTATGTTCACAGATGGAGGCAGCAGCTCTGTCAATACTGAGAGTACTCAAGCTACACAGATGAGAAAAAATGCATCATGTGAAACTGTGTGGACCAGAGCCCTACATGGCCCATCAGTCTAGACCGCACAACACTGGGGGAGACCACCTCTGGAAGGTGGCCCAGAGACTGCGGCCTGCTGCCTCCATGAGAGGAGTTGGCATAGGAAAAATTCTGTGCTGTGTGCACATATTACTACTCAAAAATTAATTTAAAAATCCATATATAATGTTTGCCCGCATTACACCCAAACCACTGTAACACCATTTTATCTTAAGAAGAAATTTAATCTGCAGCAGCTCCACTGTGGCCCTCTGCCACAGGGTTCAGTTACTGAAACACCAGAAGGGCACCCTTCTAAGTGGCTCTGTTAGAAGCTGGTCCTGTGACCTGGGCCTAAAGCATCACTTCGGAAGAATGGACGCTGCCTCAGCACTCCCACACCCCTGGGCATTTCCAGCCTCAGGAAGAGAATCATCTGTAGCTCAGACAGACAAGAATAGAAACAACTACGACAGCTCTGCCACTTGTCATCACACCGCACTTCACAGGGCGACAGCCTTTCCATAAAGCTCCTGACTGTGGAAGTTCTCAGGGACGTGCTAGTGTAGGAAGACCGGTATCAGGAACCTGTCTCAGTTCATAACTGTCACACAGAAAGCAAAACTGTCTCTGCCATGCTGACAGCCACACCCACACCTGGCGCGGCTGCGGCGTTCTTCGCGAGACAGTGCAGAGCACTCGGGGGCACTTCACACTAGCAGCTCACTCGAAGCGGAAAGAGGCCACGCGATCATCTTACAGAGGAGGGCTCGGAAACCCAAGGAAACCCAAGAGCTGCTCAGTGTGGTGCAGCCCCCGGAAAAGCTGGATCTGGAAAAATCACACCTATATCGTCACGGAGGACACAGGCTTCCGAGTCTCAGCCTGGGTTCAACCTCCCTCTGCTACTGCTGTCCGGGTCAGGAGCATCCATCTCCTCTGAGAATATGTTTTCAGCTACAAAATGGAGAGGAGCCTTTTTCTATTTTGAACTGTCACTTGTTTAATAAGGAAGTGGAAAACAGAGCTGCGGAAACGAGGTGCTCATTTTATCTGGGGAGACAGGCATTTCAGTTACACTGCGGAAGACAGGAAAGGTTACTGAGCAAAGGAAATTGTGAAACCATCCAGGCTGTGAAACCATCGTAGAAATGGATTTGGGATGGTAACTGGTCCAATTTGGTTATTGACTGACGTGTTCACCTCATTATCCCTAGTCCCTCACATAGAAGCTGGCGCATAGCAAGTGTTTAGTAAATGTTTATTGAATAAACAAACGAATGAATGAGAGGTGAAAAAGGAACTGAGAAGAGAGAGGTTCTTCAACAGCTACATTCAAGTGGGGGAGGGGGAAGCAACTCACTCATCATGAGGAGCCCCCTGAACTGCAAACACTTGTCAAGCAACCTGAAATTTTCACCTGGGAATTAATCGTAGTTTAGTGAGTCAAAAGAAATGATTTAAAAAGCATTCTGTGCTTAGGATGAAGGCTAACCCGCTTGCTGTGTATTCTGTAAGTACGTCAGCAAGACTATTTCTGAGAACTACTTTTAAGTTAATAAAACTCAGAATGAAGACTCATTCCGTCCTGTGATTTGCGTTTCTGGGATATTTCTGGGGCATTTCTGGGATAAAGAGGAGGCAGGGTAGTTGAGTAAAAATGCACTAGCTAGGTCACTGCCTGCACAACCCCAAGGGTGCTAGCCTTTCCCTTCTCCCAATGCATCTGTCACTCCCAAGGGGCCTCAGTGGCATATAACAGCACATCACAACTTACGCTCAAACTAAATAGCTGGGTTTCTTCACAGAAGGCACACACACCTAAAGATGTGGGGCAGATGAGAAAAAACACTTAGAATTACTTTTCTTCCTTAAGGCCTTACCATTGCTACCAATCACATTTGACTAAGAAAGTCGTCATCTTGTGCAACCCTCCACCACACCCCTCTCCCCTCCCCCCCAAAAAACTATACACATCAACATCAGACAGGAGAATTTGAGGCAGTTTGCTTTATTTTTGTCTCACACTTAACACAAGGTCTTTGCACATAGCACACAATCAAAAATCTACTTGAAAATAATAATAAATACCAAATAAAGTATTCTTTAGCAAGACAAATTATCCATAAAACTCCTCTATGCCCAAAATAAAATTGGATGTATTGCCATTTCCTTTAAAATTTCTGTGTTCTTCCTACCACCTTGTCAAAAATTTAAAAACATTTTAAAAAGAAAAAAAAATCTGGTTTTCAGTCAATAGCTTCAAAATTCTAGAGGTTTACCTTCGAGTCTAGTGTACCATTTCTCCTCCCAAGGAAACGACTTAAAGTAGATCTCAACGTTCTGTTGAAGGAGATGGGAACTACTGAAATATTTAAAGTAGTAGATTAGATTTCTGTTCTAGAAAACTAATTCAGGCAGCAAGAAATACATTTTAAAGCTCTAGCAAGAAAGCCCCATGAACTTTCAGGTTTTCTTTTTCCAAAAACTTAAAACTTTCATACCCTCTCCACCTTTTCCTCTTAACCTGGAGACTTCAGGTTAAGGTACAGCATCAGCTCACCCTAAGGGTTTTCAGCACCATCCACCCCTTTGATGTGCTCTTAGATATGCTTCTTTTTATGTACCTACTGTAATTTCTTTATAGGTCTCTTTCCTGCATTAGACCTGTACTACCTGTTCTTATTTATTAGTTTTGTAGCTCAGCATCAAACAGTGATGACCCAGAGAAGGGTTTCTGACTGAATCAATCTGAAAAATTGGCTTATCTTCTGGCATTATAGTTAAAATGACCCAATAAGGGGCAATAGTACACTAAATCCTCCTATATAATAAAAGAGAAACATGCAAATTAACAGTCCTTCCACTATGCTCAAGCCACACCCACCAGCCAATCAGGAGAGAGTATGCAAATTAACCCAACTAAGATGGCGGTGACCTCAGAGCTGGAGTGAGCAGGAAGCTTGGGCTGCCCCCGGCGATGGAGGAAGCCAAGCTTCCTGCCTGCCCTGGCTGGTCCTAGGCTCCACTCAAGACTACAAAGTTTCAATTATAGAAGATAAATAAATCCCAGAAAAAAAGGAAAAAAAAAAGAGACTGGGAGTTTGGGTTGCCAGGGGGTGTGGCCAGCCTGAAAACAGCCATCAGCCCCTCATCCAGGCTGGCTAGGTATCCTCGTGGGACTCCCCCACCCCGAAGGGGCTATGGGCAGCCTGAAAATGGCTCTTAGCCCCTCACCCAAACTGGCTACACTCCCATGGGGTGAGGGTTCCTGCTGGGAGGTTTGTCTAGCCTGCAAACAGCCATAAGCCCCTCACCCAGGCTGGCCAGGCACTCCAGTGGAGACCCCCAACCTGAAGAGAATATGGCCAGCCTGCAAACAGTCATCAGCCCCTCACCCAGGCTGGCCAGGCAACCTACCAGGACCCCCACCCTGATCTAGGACACCTTTAAGGGCAAACCAGCCAGCCCCCACCCATGCACCAGGCCTCTATCCTATCTAATAAAAGAGTAATATGCAAATTAGGCATCACTCCATCACAAAAGATGGCTAACCCCATGGCCACAAGATGGCGGCGCCCACAGCGACAAGATGGCGGTCTCAGTTTGACTCAGCCCCCCCCCCCCCAACTGAAGTGGTCAGACCTGTTAGCCAGGCAGGTGGCAGGGGAGGTGGGGGGCCTGAGGGTCGGAACAGGTGATCAGAGAGGGCTGGGGGTCACCTTCCTAGGCAAAAGGTCTTCGCCAGAGGCCTCAGGCATGGGCAAGGGTGGAGCTGATGATTGGAGGGAGCAGGGGCAGAGCCGGTGATCAGAGGGGTATGAGGGTGCCCTACCCAGGCATAAGGCCTGGGCCAGAGGCCGCAGGCCTGGGCAGGGGCAAGGCTGGAGATCGTAGGGACCTGAGCTCTGCAGAGCCAGCAATCGGAGGGGCAGGAGTGAAGCCTGTGATCGCAGGGGCCTGGGCACCAGTGGAGCTGGCAAAACAGAGGTCTGGGGATCTCCTGCCCAGGCCTGCAGCCTTGGCCACAGACTACAGTGGGGCAAGGGTGGAGTTGGTGATTGGAGGGGCCTGGGCAGGGGCAAAGTCGGTGATTGCAGAAGCCTGGGCTCTGTGAAGCCAGCAATTGGAGGGGTTTAGGAGTCCCCTGTCCAGGCCTGCATCCTCAGCCAGAGGTTACAGGCCTGGGCAGGGGTGAAGCTGGGATTGGAGGGACAGGGGTGGAGCTGGTGATTGGAGTGAACTACAGAGGAAACATCTTTTCTTACCACTCATTGGCTAAGCTTCCTGTATGCCATTGGTAATATTCTCAGTAACTTGGATAATAAGAATCCCTAAAGGCGATCTAGGGTTTTTCCACCACACTCCTGGAGGAAAAAAATGAAGGTCCAATGCTGGAGGGCTAAGAAATGTCATATCCTGCCCTAGCCAGTTTGGCTCAGTGCATAATTCCTCAGCCTGCTGACTGCAGGGTCTGGGTTCAATTCTGACCAAGGGCATGTACCTAGGTTGCAGGCTCCTCCCTGGCCAGGGCCCAGGTCAGGGCATATGCAGGAGGCAACCAATCAAAGTGTTCCTCTCACTTTGATGTTTCTCTCTGTTTTTTCCTTCTCTTCCACATTCTCTAAAAATCAATGGAAACATAGCCTCAGGTGAGGATAAAAACAAAAAAGAATGAAAGAAACATCATAATCTATGAAAGATACATCCTGAAAATGCCTAAAGAAAGTTGTCATTTCTTCATGGTGAAGGGACTGGAGTCCGTGTTGATGAAAACATCTTGATGGCTGTGGTGACTGACAGTGGCTGCAGCAGCAGGGTGATGGGGCTGGTGGCTTTCCCTGATTAGCTTGGTTGCCTCCCACACAGGGAGGCCAGACTGTGGCTTAGGCCCACTCCCCAAGGGGAGCAGGGAGCGGGCCTAAGCCGTCAGTAGGTCACCCCTGAGGGCTCCCAATACATTAGAGGGGGAAGGCTGGGCTAAGTAACCCCCCCACAAATTTCGTGCCCCAGGCTCCTAGTCTAATCTAATAAAAGAGTAATATACAAACTAACCATCACTCTGAGACACCTAAGCCATGCCCCCCAGCCAAAGCCACGCCCCAGCCAATCAGAGTGGCTAT
Source organism: Murina feae (assembly GCA_004026665.1). NCBI lineage: Eukaryota > Metazoa > Chordata > Mammalia > Chiroptera > Vespertilionidae > Murina > Murina feae. The sequence goes on along the minus strand of PVJC01033502.1, from coordinate 8,771 downwards.
ATTCAAATTAACCCAGCCAAGATGGCAGCTGGCAACCACGGAGCTAGAGCAAACAGGAGGCTTCCGATGCACCAGCGATGGAGGAAACTGCCTGCTTAGGCCAGCTGGGCCTCTGCTTTCGGCAACAATGTTTCAATTATAGAAGCCATGGAGCTGAAGCAAACAGGAGGCTTCATTGCCTGCCTAGGCCTCCATTCAAGGCAACAAAGTTTCAATTATAGAAGATAAACCCCAGAAACCTGATTCCAGCCAGGCTTGCTGGGACACTGGGTCAATGGGAGCTGTGGGCAGCCTGAAAAAGGCCCTCAGCCCCTCACCCAGACTGGCCAGGCACCCCAGTAGGGACCCAAACCCTGAAGGGGCTGTGGCCAGCCTGAAAACGGCCCTTAGCCCCTCACCCAGGCTGGCCACACCCCCATGGGGTGAGGGTCCCCATTGAGGGGCTTGGCCAGCCTGCAAAAAGCCATCAGCCCCTCAACCAAGCTGGGCAGGCATGCCAGAAGTTGGACATCCCCCAAGGGGTCCCAGACTGTGAGAGGGCCGGGCTGAGGGATCCCCCCAAGTGCACAAATTTTTGTGCACAGGGCCCCTAGTATAAATAGAAATGTAAATGTTTCCGAAATTTGAAGCTATTTTATATTTTTATGGTTGGTTCAGAGTGAAGAAGACCCCAAAATAAATGCAATTCTCTTCCTGGAATGTTAAATTATGTTTCGATAATTTGGCTTGTTTAAAAATATTTTGTATTTGTTGAATATATTACTTAGCAATCTTATTGAGAACTCTGTTATTTTCCTAAATGCATTACTTTATTTCAGTCATTCAGCCTTTTGCCACCCCTACCTCACACCACACATCCCCCAAGACACTTTCTCTATCATCTTAACTTGTCCTTCAAAACTCAATCTTTCTGGGAACTGTCCTAGTTAATTTCACCTTCTATGAAGCTGCCAGCTGCCATTTCTGTATTCTTATAGTACCAAAATATGTACTAAATTCAAAGCTAAATTTTTAGATCATTTGTGGAAGTGAGCATTAAAGATCATCAAGACTTTCTCAGTCTAAGTTGAGACAGTATTCGAATCCTCCCAAAATCACAACAAAATTACAACAAAACTGCAGAACCATCATTCAGAGCCACCTGAAATCTAGCTGAACAGAATTCCTACAACTGAGGATTTAAAGAAGCAGCCACTTCAATACTGGTAGGAAGGGAAGAGATGTAGAATGAAAGGGGCTGGTACCACACCCATGTGTGGTCATTAAAATCAGAAGGGATATCTCAGGTGCAGGGGTACCTGCCCACCCCCCAAGGGGTGAGGTGTCCCAGCCCCACACTAGGTTTCCCCAGCCCAAGGTTCCAATGCCAGGAAGAGAAATCCGAAAACTTCTGGCTGTAAAAACCAACAGCAATTGTGGCTAAGTGAGACAGAGGCTGCTGGAGTCCCAGGCAGTTTCTCTTAAAGGGCCGGCACACAGACTTACTAGGACTCATTAACTCTGAGCTCCAGTGCTGGGGCAGCAGCTCAAAAGGTATCAGAGAAATATAGGGAGAAACTAAATTGTCCAGCGTCAGAGTGAGAGCTGGAGGGGAAGATTTCTTCCAGACAGAAATGCTGGCAGAGGCCATTGTTCCTTTGATGAGCTCTCCCTGACAGAGCTGGCAGGTGGCACCATAACTGAGCCTCCATCAACTTAGCTAACAATATTGCCCCACCATGGTGATTCCCTGAAGCCCTGCCCCATCCAACTTGTGGGTCCACCCAATCTATTTTCATTGGCTTTTCCAAATGAATGGCCTGCCTTGGCTCATGCTCAGACTTCCTCAAAATCTCTCAAACAAGCAGCATTTGGCCTTAGTGTGCCTCATACCTCTCACTAAATTGCCCCAGACTGGCAATAGTGGCAGCTGGCCTTAGTTGTAGCTTGGCCTCTCCTGGGCACTGCCAAATCCAGCACAACTAGCAGCCATCTGCAGACTGCTTTGCAGATCCTGAAGGGTGGCTCTAAGAAGGGCAAAGGTGGCAGCTGACCTTTGCCTGCACCTCCTGGGAGGTCCGAGATTCAGACCACATTGAAGTACCACCCAACCACCTCCACAAGCACCACATTTTAGGGGCAGACTTATCGGGCACAAGAGCCCTGCTGAAATAAGTCCTACTCTGTGGGGCCAGCTCCTGCACAGCTGATCCTCCACGGTGGTCACAGGTATTGCTGGCAGCCAACTGGACTGGGAGTAAATCCCTCACACTGACATGCCAATAGCAATCAAAGCTCAACTACAACAGGAAGTTGTACACAGGGGTGCACCTAGAGTGCCCAGCTTGGGTGACTGGGGAGACTGTGACACTAGACTCTTCTACTGGACGCCTACTACATAAGACCACTCTAGCAAGCCTGGGAGACACAGCAGCTCTACCTAATACATAGATACAAACAGGGAGGCTGCCCAAATGAGGATGCAAAGAAACATGTTCCAAATGAAAGAACAGGACAAAACTCCAGAAGAACTAAACAAAATGGACAAGCAATCTGCCAGATGCAATGTTCAAAACACTTGCTATAAGGATGCTCAATGAACTTAGGGAAAGAGTAGATGAACTTAAAACTTCAATAAAGAGATAGAAAACATAAAAACAGAACTAGAAACACAAAAAAGAACTAGTCAAAAATGAATACATGAACTGAAATGAAGGATATATTATAGGAAATCAATATTACAATAGATGAGGAGAGGAAAAAATCAGGTATTTGGAAGGCAAAGAAGCAGAAAACACTCAATCAGAACAGAAAAAAAGAATCCAAAAAAAAAAAAAGGATAATAAAAAAAGAGAGAATAGTATAAGGAGCCTCTGGGACAACTTCAATACCAACGTTCACAAAATGGCAATGCTAGGAAAAAGAGAGAGAGCAAGAAATTAAAAACCTATTTGAAAAAATAACATTGGAAAACTTTCATAATCTGGTGAAGGAAATAAACATGTAGGTCCAAGAAGTTCAGAGTCCAAAACAAAATGAAACCAAAGAAGCCCACACCAACACACATAATTAAAATGCCAAAGGTTAATGACAGAGATAATCTTAAAAGCAGCGAGAGAAAAGCAGTTATTTATTTACAAGAAAGCTCCCATAAGACTGTCAGCTGACTTCTCAACAGAAATTTTGGAGGCCAGAGAGAGTGGTTTAAAGTGATGTAAAGCAAGGACCTACAACCAAGATTTCTCTATCCAGCAAAGCTATAATTTAGAACTGAAGAACATATAAAGAGCTTCCCAGACAAGAAAAAGCTTAAGGAGTTCATCACCACAAAACCAGCATTACATGAAATGTTAAAGGGTCTTCTTAAAGAAGAAAAAGAATAAAATGGCAACAAACATGTATCAACATTTAAATCTAAAAAACAAAACAGACGAACAAACAGGCCAGAAATAGACTCAGAGATACAGAGAACATTTTGACAGTTGCCAGGGAGGAGATTTGGAAGATGGATATAAAGGTAAAAGGATTAAGAAGTACAAATTGGTAGTTATTAGAATAGTCATGAGGATGTAAAGTACAGCATTGGGAATATAGTCAATAATATTCTAGTAACTATGTATGGTGTCACCTGGGTATGAAATTTATCAGGATGATCACTTAGTAAGTTATATAATGTCTAATCACTGGGTTATACACCTGGAATGGATATATTACTGTATGTCAACTGTAATTGAAAAATAAGAATTATATAAACCAAAAAAAGTGTTATTCATAAAAGACTACTATACTCTGCAAACACAAAATGCACATCTGTCTTAAGGTCAGAGGCTTCTTTTTTAAATCCTCACTCGTGGATATGTTTATTGATTTTTGAGAGTGAAAAAGGGGCGGGGAGAGAAACATTGATGTAGAAAGCGAAACACTGATCAGTTCCATACATGCTCCAATTGGGGAACGAACCCACCAAGTAGGTACGTGCCTTGACCTGGAATCAAACCTGCAACCTTTTTGGTTTATGTGATGATGCTACAATCAACTGAGTCAGCAAGTCAGGGCAAGGTCAAGGACTTCTTACACATCTTTGTCATCTCCCTCCACCCCTACTATGGCCTCTTCCCCAAACACAGCTCACAGCTCTAAGCCTTGCCATACTTGGCACTTAGTAAACAACTATCAACAGAATGAAAGCGCCATTCCTAAAAGGCCATACCAAGATTTCAGCTAAAGAATCATCCAACTTATTAACCAACAGTAACTATACTAAGGCCAATCTCTCTATATAAAACCCTAATATGCAAATAGACCAAACAGTGGAACAACTGAACAACCGGTCCCTATGTGTACTGATCACCAGGGGGCGCACATGGAACATGGTGGGCCTCAGCTGCAGCAGGATGGTGGAGCAGGTGAATGGGAGTGCCAGACCAAGGCGGGGTGTGCCTCTGGTGGTTACTGAAAATTCTCTGCTCCTGCGTGCCTCAGTCCTGCCCGGCACCTGCACCTGCTGCCAGCACCAGCCCCGCTTGCACCCACTGCTGGCGCCTAGCGCCAGCCCCAATCACTTGGCACTGTCAGTGGGTGCAAGTGGCGGCTGCCAGCCCCCATCGCCTGAGGGCTTCTCTACCTTCCCCTGCTCCTGAGGGACAATCGGGGCAGCAGCTGCTGCTCGCACCCATTGCTGGTACTGGTCCAATCTCTCTGTGCTGTCAGCAGGTGCAAGCAGGGCCAGTGCCTTCAGTGCGTGAGAGTGGTGGTGGCGGGAGCGGGGCTGCTGGCAGACAGAGGACTGGGGGCAGTGGTGGGAGGGACTGGGCGGCGGCATGGAGGATGGGCCGAGACCCACCCGTGCCCACTGCAGTCTCACAGCACACAGTTCCTTTCAAGGTGAATAAATTCATGCACTGGGTCCCTGGTCTACAATAATAAAAGCATAATATGCTAAATAGACTGGATGGCCAAACTGCAGAACAACTGTCCAGATGACCTTCAGGACAACTATCCAGGACCATGCTATGACATCCACTGGCACCAGGCCAGTCAAAGCAGGTGCAATGCAATTGGTTGGGGGCCAGGCCATCATCCCATGATCGCCCTGCAGAGGGAGGCCCAGGCCACCAACAGGTGGGCTGTGGTGGGTGGGTGGGGCCTCCCTCTGCGAGGGTGCTGGCAGCTGGGGGAAGGTAGGCCTACTCTTGCACGAATTTTGTGCATCCGGTCTCTAATACTGTATAAAAGCTTTCATTTTAATTATTTGACTTGTATCAATTTTTACTGATCATGTTCAAACTGATTTCTAGGCATCTTCATTGTTGCTTATTGCTCTCACTGGGCGCAAACTCCTCAATGGCAGGTATATGTCTTATGTATCTGTCGCTGAGAAGACACAATACTTGGCTCAGTACCTGTTTGCTAAAGGGCATCCATGCTGGGCATTAGTGTAACACTTCTTCGAGCTGTTCTGACAGATAATTATCTTAAAGTCATGATTATCTTAAAGTCACAAGAAAATACTGATATAAACCCAAAATATCTTATAATGGATTCTAGTAGAATCAAGCAACAGGTTTAGAAAAACTGGAGAAATTCTTCCTGAGACTCTCATGATTCAATTTGAGAAGCGGCCATCTCCACTGATTGTGTCTAACACCAGGGTTACACAGGAGCACCGAGAACCACTGCATCCAAGGTTTTCACTGGCTCTAGCTCATTCTGACAAAATACTAGAAGCCCAAGTCTGCACTGTCTTCAAGGTTGTATATAACAACATTTCAGATTCGTTTGTCAGAACTGTTTCTTCTGACTTAATTACATTCATTCTATTTTAATTCTACCCATTCTCAAAAAGTCATGATACACTGTGCCCTTCCTCCAGTTGGGTCAAGTTCTGTGAGGGTCCTTCTTTTCCACCTTTACAGTCACCACCATATTGGCCCTTATATTTCTACTTGGACTCACCCAACAGTCTAACTGGATTCTCTACTTCCAGTTTTTCTTGTGTTTAATCCATTAGTCATACTGCTACCAAACTGTTCATCTCCCTTTAAGTCAGCAGTTCAGAAAGCTGGGTGATTCCGTCGTCCCCTCTCCTCCCTCCCCGCCTCCAACACTTGGCAATATCTGGAGACGTGTTGTCACAACTAGTGGACAGAGGCCAGGGACGCTGCTAAAGGTCCCGTAATGCACAGGACAGTCCCTCCCACAACGAAGGATGGTCTGACCTTGTATCCCCTCGCTGCTTTGGGCCAGTCGTTTGAACTCTTTGGATGTCAGTTTCCGCATTGGCAAAATGGGGTTAAAGTACCACCTTTCAGGGCTGTCAGGAGGACGATGTGAGCCGCTGCATAGCAGCAGTCGCCAACCTTTCGGGCCTCACGGACCACCAGTCCATGACCGACGGACCACTGGATGGCGACGGCTGGTCTAGAGAACACTGGGCACCATGCTACGCACTGGCTACTTTCACACGTTAAAAACACTGCTGCTCCTTTCTTCACTTTTCCCAAACAGAATTATCCTCACGGCAACAAGGCTGGAACGGACGCTGATAATGGGAACCAATGCTTACGAGAAGAGTTAAAGTAAGAAGTGTTTTCCGGGGCCGGGATAAACTGTACGTCAATAATACAAGCACGGCTGCTGAACCATGGTTAGGACCAGTCCTGTCAGTCTGGAAAGATGTCAGTGTCGTTATAAGAAAGTGCAGATTTAAGTCCCGCCAGTGTGGCCCAGTGGTTGAGCGTCGACCTATGAACCAGGTCACGGTTCGATTCCTGGTCAGGGCACAGGCCCAGGTTGTGGGCTCGATCCCCAGTGTGGGTGTGCAGGAGGCAGCCGATCCGTGATTCTCTCTCATCACTGATGTTTCTCTCTCCCTCCCTCTTCCTTCCTCTCTGAAATCAATGAAAACATATTTAATGCAGATTTAGGAAACTGCAGGTTGATGAGCCTGCCATTGGAAAGAAATGGCTGCATTAGGATGTTGTAGACTGAGAAGTGATTGAAAGGACCCAGAATCAGAGAGTCCTGACACAACTGCCAAACGGGAAACGCTGTGGATCGGATTGTAACTGGAATGCTGTGCAATCTGATGAGCAGGCTGTTCAGGAGTCTGTGGAAGCCTGGCTTGGGCACAGTGACAACTGGGTAGCTCTGTAATCACTGCCCAATACTCTAGATGGACATCTCCACTTCCTCTCCAAGCCCACTTCCTTTCCGTGGCAACCGAGGAATTCTGCTCTACATCTGAGGCCAAGTGCTCCACAAGTGACCTGACACTGTCTCTCAACGATTGCCAGTTTCCTCTTCTCTATCTACATCTCCCGCAGACCACCCCTCCCCCTTCACATATGCCTCACACAGTCCCTGCCCCTCCCCAACCCTGCCAGGCAACCTCCGTGTCCACTTCCTCACCGCTCAACGGACTCGGCTGAAACAGGGCAAATCCAAAGACTTCTCTGTCTCCACTTCACAGTCAGGCTCTGAACTTGCATTCAAATAGCCAAAACAGAATGAAAAACAAAAGTACTTGCAGGAGCAGCAGGAACTTTAAAAGGATGTGAACAGCAAGTTCAGAATGAGTCATGATCTCGCAAGAACGGCAAGACGTTTCTGCCGCTTACTGGCCAAAGGCACTGGAACTGGCTCTAAAGACACTCCCCAAAGAGGACTTTCGAAGGAACGCGCATGAGGAAGGCTCACCTGGCGGAAAGCAAGGCCCTTCCTGGCACCAACGCGGCATTAAGGGTTTCACCTGAACTCAAGGCTAAAGGCCTCCGACGGCAGGCAGCCAGGAGCACACCTTGCATTTAGGGAGTGAGACAGCCAAACGGACGCCCAGGCCTTGGGCTCGGAGGCGAGTCCGATTTCCCGGCTCCGCTGAGAACGTCAAGAAACCGGCGCCCCCAAGCCCTGTCCTCCGGGAGGGGAGCGCGGGCTCCTGCCCGCCCGGCCCTGGGGGCCCTGGGGGCGGGCGGACAGGGACCCAGGTGAGCATCCCGAGACTCTCCAGGCTGGATCGCTGCCCCTCGTGGGTTCCCATCTTTCTCGTCCCCTAGGGCCCGGGGAAAGGGCCAGGCGAAGGGTCTAGCCGGTGGGTGGGCGGGCGTCCCTCCTAGCAGCCCCTGCGGGAGGGGGGACGCCGCAAACCCAGGGCTTCCCGGGTCCCGCCCGCCTGCTCACCCGCGTGGGACATGGGCGCCGTGAGGTTGCCGTGCCGCTCCTCGTTGTAGATCACCACCGCCGAGGCGTTGCTGCGCGCCGCCACCAACACCTTGTCCTTGAAGGTGCAGCCCCCACGCGCCACCAGGGCGACCCAGGGCGCCGCTCCGCGGCCGCCGGGCGCGGGCACCACGAAGCGCGTGTCTGGCGCGCAGCCCTCGGGGTCGCCGCCCCGGGCGCCCGGGACGCCCACCAGGCCCAGCGCGCCCTCCTTGGGGGAGCTGTCGCCGAAGCGGCCGCTCTCCGAGACGCTGCGCACGGTCCGGTTCGTCTGCCGGTCCAGGTACTCGAGGCTCACCACCGCCGAGTACCACTCGAGCGCCTGGCCGCCGGCCGCCGGCGCGCACAGGGCCAGCGCCAGCAGCGCCGGCAGCGCCAGCGCAGCGCGGGCCCCGCCGCCAGCCTCGGGCCGCGGCGCCATGGCCCCTACCGCGAGGAGGAGCGGCCGGGGGCTCCGGGGGCCTACGGAGCGCAAGGCGGCGCCGGAGGAAGCGGAGGAGGGAGGCCGAGCGACTGCCGCCAGCGGGAGAGCGAGAGTGGAGGGCGGCCGCAGCGCACGCGCACCCCAGGGAGCG
>PVJC01033501.1:0-19326 GCA_004026665.1 Murina feae | reverse complement strand
ATCACATTTCTCCTGATTGGCAGATAGAGAAGAGGCAAGAATAAACCATCAGTTGTCATCAGTCAAACAAAAATAAAATAAAAGTATGCCAACCTATTTTATCTAACACCTATACAAAAATGAGCACAAAGATTAGATAAAGTGTCATTATGTGTGTTCAAAAACTAGGTCTACAGAAAACGAGAAGAATAAGGACAAGCAAATGATGATGATGATGGTGGTGGTGGTGGTGGTGATGGTGATGGTGATGATAGACTTGGACAGAGATCGTAGTCCAAAGTCTTGGTGGGAATGGGCACTTTATCCAAGCTCATCATATATATATAATAAAAGAGTAAGATGCAAATTAACCATCACTCCGAAACACCTAAGCCACACCCACCAATAAAACCACGCCCACCAGCCTATCAGAGCAACTATATGCAAATTAACTCAGCCAAGATGGCAGTTAATTTGTATACACAGGCGTGGAGCTAAGACTGAAGACAGCTTAGAAGGAAGCCAAGTGCTGCAGAAGGGAGCCAAGAGGCAGAGAAAGGAGGGAGCGAGGCAGCGGAGAAGGGAAGGATCAGGCAGGAGATGGGAGGAAATGAGGCAGCAGAGAAGGAAAGGAGCCAAGGCAGCAGAGAAGGGATGGAGCGAGGCAGCAGAGACTGTGGATACAGGAGGGAGCAAAGTGGCAGAGAAGGGAGGAAACTGAGGCAGCAGAGATGGGAGGAAGCGAGGCAGCAGAAAAGGGAGCAAAGCCTGCTTCTCTGCTTTGCTCCAGCTCAGGAAGCCATATTCTTGCAGGAATAGGCTGAGGAAGTCCTATTCTTGCAGGAATCTTTCTGCAATGAGCCTCTAGTACATATATATTTCAAAATGAAAAGGAGAAAGTGATAGAAACATCAACAACGAGAGATAATTATTGATCAACTGCCTCCTGCATATCCCACACTGGGGATTGAACCTGCAATCCAGGCATGTGCCCTTGACCACAATCAAACATGGGACCCTTCAATCCATAGGCCAATGCTCTTTCCACTGAACCATACTGGCTAGGGCCAAGGTCATCAGTTTTTAGACGAGTTTGTGTCAACTTAGAGTTGGGCCTTTGTGGGTAGACTTTTCCAATGACCTCTAAAGAGGAAGTGTCTGCTTTCTTTTCCTATAAAAAGTCACTGTGTAGAACACCACCATGTTTACAGAAAATGAGAAGAATGATTAAAAGTAAGCAAATCAAGGTGAGGGTGGGTAGGTGAGAAATAATCATCCAAGAACCTTGTATGCATATACGTACAGCCCATGGCACAGACACTGGGACAGAGAGGTCATGGCACAGGGCAGCAGCACAGAAAAAAATAAAGTAAATGGTAATGTTGATGATGATTAAGATGATGACTAGGATGGACTAAGAGAGAAGTCTGGGTCCAAAGAAATTATGGCAGAAATACAAACACGCCGTCACCATGGCTACTCCAGTGAGAGGCATCCAATCTTCCCTGAAAGAGTTGAGAGGTTTCATAACTGGGGCCCCAAAGAACTATGCAGCATGGGTGGTCTAGGGGGAGACAATGTGTGTAATGACCCCAAAGGAGTCCAAGTGCAGATGCCCTGGTCCTGGGGAGGTGATACCTTTAGACAGAGATACTGGTGGGAGAATGTGCATGTAGGAAACAGGGACCCACTTTCTACCAGTTTGCGGTGACAAGTTCTTTATTCTTCCTCTGGTTGTGAGGGTTGGTTCTCCTTGGTGTGTTCACTACTGGTTAATTTTAAAGACATCTCATTTTTATTTTGACCTCCGTTTTCTTTTTCTTTCTTTTTTTAATTGTTCAAATTTTTACGTTGATGCACAGTGTGAGAAATGGACTTTTAAAACAACTGAATTTTATGAGAGATGAACAGCAAATAAATGAGACCCATGTTAAGTAAAAGGTCAGCTAAACGTCTCAACTTAAGGATATAAGAAGCACACATAAACTTTGACTCCACAGTGTTCTAAAGGAAGTCAAAGTCCTTTTAAACAACATTTCTATGAACTGGTCCAGAGCATAACAGCAGATAGGAATGCCTAACAAGGGAGTTGATCAGGACATGTTTCCTTGGTGCTGCTTTGATGATGTCATCCACATGCAGAATCACCTCTGCTGTTTCAGCTGCACCCAGAAGAACCTGCCACTTCACTTGGAAACTTCCAGTGATGCCCTGCATTGCCATCACCAATAGCACCTTCCGTCATATCCAGTTCAGCTGTTGTATTGCCTTCATGATGGGCAGTTCAGACCTGTGCTACCATATCTGCACTGTGATGGATGGCATTGTCAGCTGTAACAATAATCAACATTCTCAGTGCTTGAGCCTAAGACTTCATTGCAACAGCTTCTTTACCTGGTGTTTGTTGGCAACATAAGCCATCAGCAGCTCAGAACAGCCTCCTCCATAAACTGTCTACAAGCGTTCACAGTGTGTGCAAGAACACAAAGAGCATCATGCAAAGATCTTTCTGCTTTATCTAAAATGTGTTGAGTGGCATCATGAGGAACAATAGTGTGATCTTCACCAAGGGCTACCCCAGAAACATTAATGAGCTTGTCTTCTCTAATAATGACTTCCTCAATGAGCTTGCAACTTCCAAACTTCACTAGTTCTGGGTGGTCAAAAGTAGAGGCAATTTCACCACCTGTGACAAGAGCCAGGTGTTTTACATGTTCAATAGCCATAACTCCATCAGCACCAAAAAGTTGCTCAGGATAATTAGAAATTTACTAAAGGTCCAGTGCATGAATTTTTTAAAAATATATATATTATTGATTTTTTACAGAGAGGAAGGGAGAGAGATACAGAATTAGAAACACTGATGAGAGAGAAATATTGCTCAGCTGCCTCCTGCACACTCCCCACCAGAGATGTGCCTGCAACCAAGGTACATACCAGTGACCAGAATCAAACCTGGGACCCTTGAGTCCATAGGCTGATTCTCTAATCACTGAGCCAAACCGGTTAGGGCAAGTGCATGAATTCTTGCACAGGTGGGATCTGGCTGGTCAGCCTCAATCAGGGTGGAACAGAGCTGGGCTTGCTGGGGTGAGGGCTGCAGGAGGTTGACCAGCCGGCCCCACCCCTGATCTGGGTGTGGGAGCCAATTGGGGTGTTGGGGGCATATTGGGAGCAGAGCTGGCCAGGGGGAAGGGCCAAAGAAGGTTGGTCAACTGGCCCCACCACTTATTGGGGGTGCAACTGGGAGCAGGGCCAACCTGGGGAGAGTGGTTCCACCCTGATCTAGCCAGTTCCCAGGCCAGATCACAGGCCACAGTGGGTGTCATAGCAACCAGTTGTTTTGTTGGTACTTGTCATTTCGGTGTTCTGGTTGCTGGCTTTCTATATATTAATAGGCATGTATATATTGCCTGTTAATAAACCAACTATAAATTATTTGTCTGTTAATAAAGCATTTGGCTCATGCTTAAGAATATATTCCAACTTTCTTCATTTTCTTTTCGTTTTCTGTTTGTTCTATTTCAGCAATCTTTGCTATAGAATCAACTCTTACATGGGACTGAAATCTTTATTTTGTCTGTAGCCATATCAGTATTTTTAATAAGAATTTTAACATTATCAATTTATTTTGGTTGAGTTACTGCTATTTTTCAATCCAACAAAAAGCCTTCATCTAAGTAGGAAACCACCAGACTTCTTCCTAGCTTCTTGATGACATGAATTGCCTCTTGATTACCAGAGCACTTCAATCTGAGAACAGTTTCCACAGCTAACTTAGTAAAGTGATCTTTGTGATGAGAAAGGTGTTTTGAGGATAATGTTGTTCCTGCCATGCTCATTAAATTTTGGTGGAATGTATCTTCATCAGAAGCATGATCAACTGCCAAATGGAACAGAGCCTGCCTTGCTGCCTTTGTGGCTTCTCTCAAACCACAACAATGGTCTGAAACTTTTTGAAATTAAAGACTCTGCTTCCCTTAGCAATTGTGCTGCTAAAACAGTAACGGAGGTAGTGCCATCTCCAACTTCCTCATCCTGAACTCTTGACATATCAACTAACACTTTATCTGCTGGATTATCAACACCAATGCTTTTAGAATAGTTGCATCGACACTGTTCACCATAAGAGAGGCATCTCATTCACTGCTTCCCAGGATTGTGTTCATACCCTTGGGGCCCAAGGTGCTGCTCTAGACGAAGTCTCCAATCACAATGGACCAATAAAGGAAGACAGATGAGCTGCCTCTGCTCTCTCTTCATCAGGGCCAGCCGGGAAGGTGTTGCGAGGTGCCAGGGAAAGGGATTCCATGGTTCCAAAGAGGTGGCCATTCATGCTGCTCTCTCTCAGCTCCCAGCCTGGATCCCTGGGGAGAGAAGATGCATGTGACACCACAGGCTCTGCGCAGGGGGCGGGGCTTGGGCAGCTCAGAGCAGAAGGGTTGACCTCTATTTTCTCATGTGACCACCTCTGACTTTTCTCACAGGGTCTATCATTATCAATCCAATGTGATAGGTGTCCCTCCACAGTTGTTAATTTCCACAGCATCATAGCTCATTTCCCCAGTAGACTAACTCCTTCCTTTCTGGGAATGAGCTCACCTGAGTAACCCACACAAACCCCCATACACAAGGCACACCTGGTATATTTCCTTCTCTGTGCTCAACAGTGTGTACCAGTCTCCATCCAGGCACACCTTCCCCTCTGGCCAGGTCGGACCCGGGCACAACCAAGGATCCAGGAACCCTGATGAGAACAGCTCTGGATGCTCTGGATGCCAGGTGCTCTTCCCTCTGTGTCCCTTGGCCAGGCCAGCCCCCATGTCCAGTTGCTCACTAAAGACCCAACATGTTCTCCTTGAGCTGCTTTTGGGAGCTCTTCAAGGAGCTGCATCCAGGGGTTAAAGTTTATGGCTTAATTATTCAACAAGATTATTGACCACCCAGGTGGTAAGACTTTGCACTCAAGAATTTATTCATGAAAAAATGGAGGAAATAACCTTTCAGAGAATGAAAGCAGTGGATGAAAATCACCCCCTGCAGAGGTGGGCCCACTTCCTCGTCTCCCAGAGCAAGGAGGGCTGTGCTGTTCTCTCCACTGTGTCTTACTTGTATGATCTTGAGCACAATCCTAGAATTCACAGGCACGGAGTCTCAGTAGCTGTATTTAAGGGGCCCTGCTCCTGAGGAGGGAACTGCCCTCTATCCATGGTGAGCTTGACCTTGTGCTCACTACTCCCTGAAGCATCACTGACAATAGTCATGGAGTGTCCCCACAAATATCTGAAAACATGATCCTGAGCTAAACAGACACTGATGTACCACATGGTGGACCCTCCAGGATGCTGAGTGTGCTCACAAGGCCGGGTGACAGCACCTTTTATGTGCAAGCTGAGGGCTTGGCACTTGAAGCCTGGGTTTCAGAGGGTTATGTTGCTCAGGTTCTCTCTGAGGTGCGGCCTGAGGCCCAGGGTGTTCTTGCAGAGAACCACCTGTGTACAAGTAGCAGGAATGGGGCTGCCACTCTTTCAAAAATGCCAGAGAAAAGCTTCCTCATGCCAGACGTGCCTGCCTTGTCTCAGGAAGCTGGTTCAGACACCTGTAGATCAACCACAAGGAGGCACTGTCATCTCCACAACCCTGTCCCAGCATGTCTCCTGAGGGTTTTATGTACAACCTGCACTGGAGAACCTTAAAAGTCCCACTTTCCATCCTGGCAGAGTGTGTCTACCACTATTCACAAATAAGCTACTAGAATGTTCAGACCAGCTGCATGCCCCTGAGTCCTGGTTCACCAGCCCTTCCTACGAGGCCTCAGAGAGGGAGGAGCCCCCTGGCAGCTGAGACAGGTCCTCAGGGGAAGAAATGCAAATGCTGCGCCTCCCCTGCTCATGAAAACCTGCCAGGCTGGATCTCTGCAGACCCTGGAGAGGAGCTTCCTGTGTGAGTCCTTCAGTGCCTACACCATGGGGTCTGCGCTCATCTGGGCTGCACTTCTCTTCGCTGCCAAAGGTGCGTCCCTGTGCATCAGGCTCATGGAGACTGGGTGACACGAGGCAGTTCTCAGTCTGTGTCTGCGTTTGCAGGTGGCCTGTGCCAAGTTCAGCTGGTGGAGTCTGGGGGTGACATGGTGCTGCCTGGATGGTCTCTGAGCCTCTCCTGCAAAGCCTCTGGATTCACCTACACTAACTATAACATGGGCTAGGTCCGCCAGGCACCAGGAAAGGGGCTGCAGTGGGTGGCAAAAGTGAGTCAACCAGCTGGAGATAAGCAGTGTTATGCCCCAGAATTTCAAGGAAGATTCACAATCTCCAGGGACAACCCTATGAGCACAGTCTGTCTTAAAATGACCAAGCTGACATCTGAGGACACAGCCTTGTATTACTGTACAAGAGGCACAGTGAGGGGAAGTCAGTGTGAGCCCAGACACAAACCTCCCTGCAGGAGAGGCTGTGACCACTAGGGAGCGCTCAGGATATGCTGAGCACAGTGCACAGCCCAGGTGCAGGTTTAGATTGTCCTTAAGGGCTGGTTTCCTGTCAGGTGTGGGGTTGTCTCTTCACTATCTGAATTATAGAGATTTATTGTAGGAGGAGGAAAACTTTGTCACACCCACAAAAGGCAGAGTCAAATGCATTTGCTAACCCTTGTCCCTAAATGTCATTAATCATTAAATCATCTGACCCAGGTCCCCTAAATCTATCAAGAGGCTCTAATGACTCCACAGTGAAGCTCACCTGAATGCTGGACAGCGTGCCCCACAAGTATGTGAACCCAAATCTACAGAAGAAGGACCCCCAATGGTGATGGTTATTGTCTTGTCATCATGCCATAGCAGCAAGAGTAGGTGACACTAGGCAGAGGAAGAGGGAGCCACGGCAGCTTGGTACAGATGTGCAGGCTGATGACATACACTCACACAAGGGGTATGGAATGTTCATTATGCTCCTAGTTGAAATCCCAGGGAAGCTCAGGAAAGGCCCTTGAGGAAGACAGACCTGCTTTGATGGAGCCAGGAAAGGAGACTGGCCCAGGGCTTTTATTGTGGAGATGTGGTGGGGATGGGGAGGAATTCTGCTTCCAGGGTGTGGTTTCAATTTCACAATAACATCTAAAGAGAAAACTATGATATCTTATCTGATTTCCCATATAAGGGTCAGGTGGAAAGGAGGCAGTAATGAGCCATGAATTGTTAGAAGTCAAACAAAAAAGAAAATAGAGTATTGGCTTATGTATTTTACTTAAGAACTACAAAATGAAGAAAATTGAGAAAAATAGTCCTTATGTGTATAAAAACTAGGTCTAAAAAATGAGAAGAATAATTATAAGCAAATGACAATGAAGATGGTGATGATGATGATGATGACAATGATGATGATGGTGATGGTGAGGGTGATCGTGATAATGACCATAGATTTGGAAAGGAATCTTGATCCAATGTCTTGGTGGTAATCTACACTTTCCCACCAATATATCATGGGCTTTTTCAAAGGCCTGTGTCAACTTACAGTGGGGCCATTGGGTTCTCAATCCACAATGACATCTGAAGAGTAGATACCTGATTTCTTTTCTGATAAAAAGGAATTGTGTGTGCACAACCACCATGTCTACAGAAAATGACAAGAGTTATTATAAGAAAAATAATTGTGATGATGATGACAATGATGAAGATGACAGATTGAGACCATGCCAGGACTGCCCAGAAGATCCAGAGTGACAGATGAATGGATTACTCTGACACACGTTTCTGTGAAAGAAAAGGCTAAGGGGCTGCTTGGCAGGAGGCACCTAAACAGCCCCAATTGCCTGCCTCATCAGGTTTTTACTGGTAACAACAGCCTGAACTAAAATTAAGCTCTAGATACAATCAGCAGGGTAAGCATCCTTGAGAAAGCATATGCTTTCTACAAGGTCAGGTCTTAAAAACTAAACATAGAGAATCCAGTAAAACTCAAATTTGTTTGGAAAAGTCAATTCAGGGGCTTCTGCCTTTGACAAAGTCTTTCTAGAGGCCCCCAACCTTTTGGAGAATCCTCCTTACAGACTTTCCAACCAAGTCTCGTGTTTTCCCACCAAACAGGAGACCTGGTCTAATGGAATCATGGCTCCTCATACAGAAACACCTTCACCATGGGCCCTTCATTGAGGAATGTCCACTCTTCCCTGTAATAGATGACATATTTATAATGGTTCCCCAACGAATTATGCAGCTTTATTGATTCATGGTGAGGCCATGTGAGTAATGACCTCAAAGGTGTCCAAGTCCTAATTCCCAGGACTGGGAAGGTGTTACCTTCTAGAACAGAGACACTGTGAGATGTCCACATAGGAAACAGGAATCCCCTACCCACAAGTCTGCAGTGACACATTCCTTATTTCTCTTGATTCCTGCCTGCATAGTCTTTTACATTTCTACTTCTCACCAACTCCTGTTCCTCATTATTCAGGTATTTCCTATGATGATACAAGCTGTCTCTATCATGCCTTGCACTTCCTTCTTGGTCTTCACTAGAGAAGACAAACCACATGTTCAGTAACTCTCTATCCTTGAACATCAGTCATGAATGTCATGTGACTAGAAAGAAGTCCAGCTTCCTCCCCTCACACACTTCCACAGTCACAGCCAGATTTTGGGGTAGTTTCCCACCAGTGTTCCTGTCTAGTACCTGAAACTTCTCTAGTACCTGTAGCCAATCCACCTGGGCCATGGAAACTCAGAATTTTCTGAGGAATTCTTAGTAAAATCACCCAAAACAGGACTCATCAAAGAAAGTACTGATGAATTGAACTTTAATAAAATAAAATAACATTTGTCCCACCAAATATTCCATCAAATGAATCAAATGATAAGCTTAATGAGAGAATGTATTTCAGAATCATGTGCCTAATGGGAAAATGCAGGTATTACACATGAAAGATTTTTTATGTTATGGGGGAGAGCCTAACACCCTCTGACCACAGTCAGCATCCCCAGGGACAGGGCACAGGGAGGTTGGGAGGAAGGAATTCCTGTCAGAATTGAAGTTCCGTTTCCTGTAAGAAAATGTAAGCTAAGAATTCTTCAATGTCCATCACTGATAACACTAAACTGAGAAAACAGGTCAATCTCCATCTATCAGCATTTCAACGTATGGATGATTCGGGGCTGTACAAACACATGGTCACTATTTTCATGTCTTGTGTTTTCTTCATTTAAAACCACGATTATTTCTGATGTAACTAGTTTGCGGTCTTTGTAAACAGAACAGGAAGCTGCAAACACAATTATAAAATTTGCAGCCTCAAGAGTCAGGACTGTCCCACCTGCCTGGGATTCAGGAGTAGTTTATCAGATCAAAGTAATGTAATGAATTGACATAAAGTATTAAAAATGTCTGTTCTTTTTATTTTTTGCACCAGGATAAAAAGTGTTTGTATAACATGAGACTTAATAATTTACAAATTGTGGCTACACTAGGGTTCTGAGATTCAGAAATGGTCTGAACAAATGCTCATACATTTGGCATCTGTTTGAAAGATGCCTGAGAAGGTAAAAGTGTAACCTGCTCATCTAGTCCATGTTTCTTTCCTCTTATGCTCATAAAGGTGAGACTGTGCTTTGACCTGAATCTAATGACTCTCAAGACTCATGTGGTCCCTTGTCCCTGATTTACATGCTGAGTGAGATCAAGGGAAAAGATGCCTTCACACAGGCCCCAGAAAGACCAGTGTGTCCTGAACCTCAGGCCCTACACTTATAAGAACAAGGATGCCCCACACGCAAATTTCTGTTCAAGCTCCAGGGTAAATCCTCTTCTAGGCTGTGCAGGTTAACAGCTCGCTCCTCACACAGGGCTGAGGTCTCAAGGAAGGCAGAGTTGTGGTCTAGCAGAAAATGAGACTGCTGGGTCTTCTCCTATGCCTGGTGACAACCACCCAAGGTAAAGGTTTCAGGGGTCAGAGAGTGGTCATGGGATGGCTGTGACTGCATGTGTCTGACAGGACTGATACTCCTTTTGTCCCCAGGTGTCTTGTCCCAGGTGCAGCTGCAAGAGTCGGGCCCAGGACTCGCAGATCCTCTCCCTCACCTGCACTGTCTCTGGATTCTCTTTAAGGAGGTATTTGGTGCACTGGACCCTCCAGGCTCCAGGAAAGGGGCTGGAGTGGGTCAGAGATGTATGGACTGATAGAGGTACCAGCTATAACCCAACACTGAAATCCCACCTCAGCATGACCAGGGACACATCCAAGAGCCAAGTTTACTTAACACTGAACAGCCTGAGAGCTGAGGAAATGACTATGTATTACTGTGCAAGAGATACAGTGAGGGGAAGTCAGTGTGAGCCCAGACACAAACCTCCCTGAGGGAAACAAGAGAGCTAGGCTGCAGGGGGTGCTCAGGACACTAGGGGCACTCAGGACCCACAGATTCTGTGTTGCAGCCCCAGGAGCAGTTGCAGGTGGTGTTTATGGCTGTTTCCTCTGCGAGTCCTGGGCTTCTTCTCCATATAACAGTTTCTCCCAGATTCTCTCTAGGGCTATGGTCCTGTGACCACCACTGATGGTTTTGCATTGTAACAGTCTTATTAAATGAGTAGGGACTTGCTCACATGCACCACAGGAGGCATTTTTCATTTGGAGGAAGAAAAATGCAGAGGGGTTGATGAGCCTGGGGAGACCATCAGCACACAATCAAACTCTGCGAAAATGAAATGTGGAACTTGCATGAACCTCCCAACATTCCAGGAAGGCCAACAAGTCTGTCGGAGATGTCTTCAGCCAGATCGTTCCTTCAGATGACACCTAAGTCTCTCAGCAATGGTCTGCTTTAACGTCACTGCTGAGCTCAGTCATGGTCTGGGAGTCGTACACAGCTGTGTCTTCAGAAAAATCCATGGTGGATTTCAGGGAGCAGCGGCTGGGACCTGTTCCTTGTGCTCCTGGTGTTGGAGGAAAGGAGGCTTCATGCTCAGGACAACACACTTTATGAATTCTATACAAGATAACATGGTTTTATTTCTTTCTCTTTGTGGTACATGAAATAAATATGTGGTCTGCAAGCAACTGCAATTCCCACACTGACCCAAATTCTCTCTCCCTTAGTTCAGTGAGGTGTCCTGCTGGCTGAGTGTAGTCTCTCACAGGAGGAATTGTTAAATGTGCAGTGAAGACTTGTTCCTGTTTCCATTGGTTTCCCTCCAGGCATACACATCTTCAATGGAATAACTTTGTAAGATTCTTTAAAAAAATCCCTTCCTTCTTCAAAATTGAAAGCAGACATGTGTTTGACTGCTGATTCTCAGGTAGGAGCTGGTCTTGTCCACCACAGAGCTGGGAGAGAGCAGCTAGGACTGCAGTTTATAGAGGCAGGGCTTTCCTTGGGTGGGACTTTGAGGTGCTCCCCTGTCAGTTCATGTTGCTCAGATCTACCTGTGAGAAGCAGAATTAGTACACCAGTTAGGCTGTCACTGCCCAGCTCCACATATGTGCAAGTGCTGCCTACTCCCTGTGCAGTTCAAAAGTTGTGTTTATCAGTCCTCTTATTTGTTGCTTCAATTAGAAATTTGCCCCTGACTTTGGAGATGGGTATAAATTTTAAGAAATAATTGAAGTAATAACTAAAGCCTCTCAGCAAAGGAAAGTGCATGCCACATGTATTCAAGGGTGAATTCTATCCAAATTTCAAAAAAAAGAGCATTTTCTCAATCAGTGCTTATCAAACACTTCCAAGAATTGCAAAAGAGGGTAAACTTCCACGCTCGTATATTGCAATGGCCACTACATCCATACCAAACAAAATAAGTACACAAACAAAAATGACAGGTCATATCCCTGATGAACATAAATGCTAAAATTCTGAACAGTCCTATATAATAAAATCCTAATATGTAAATCTGCCAAACAGTGGAATGGCTGATCGCTATGACATGCACTGACCACCAGGGGACAGATGCTCAATGCAGGAGCTGTCCTCTGGTAATCAGTGTGCTCCCACAGGGGGAGCTCCACTCAGCCAGAAGCCGGGCTCAAGGCTGGGAAGGGCAGCAGCAGTGGTGGAAGCCTAAGACAGCAGTTGGACATCCCCCAAGAGGTCCCATACTGCAACCAGGCACATGCTTGGCTGAGAGACCCCTCCTCCCTCAGGAGAGCAATGTCCTGAGCCTCTAGTATAACATAAAACTTAACAACATCTTGAAAGCCTCATTTACCATCATAAAGTGAAATATTGTTGTAGAATGCAAGGATTGTTAAACCTTTATAAATCAGTAAACTGGATATACCCATCCACAGAATAAAAAAGAAAACTATATCATCATATAAAATGATATAAAAAAAGGCCATGGAAAATGTTAATATACCTTTAAGATAAAAATTCTTGATAAATTTAGTGTAGAAGTTGTGTACTTCAATATAATACATGCTGCATTTCAACAGAAAAAAATGGTAACATTATGCTACATGAAAAAATTTCCACACAATTCTTCTAACATCAGGACCAAGACCAAGACAGCCAGTGACTACTTCTATTAAGCAAAACTGAAAGTCCTTGTCAGAGAAATGTGGATTAAAAAAAATAAATCTGTAAATCAGAAAAGAGTCGATAAATTGTCTCCCTTTATCCCTATGAATATGATATGACCTTAGATATAGAAAACCCTGAAGACTTCACAAGAAAATTGATAGAACTAGAAGGGTAACTCCAGAAAGATGTAAGTTACAAAACCAACACACAAATGGCTTGTGCCCCTGCACATTCTCAACAAAGTGTCTTCATGGCTCTAGGAAACATGTGGGGCTGTTTCAGAGGAAAGAGAACTTGAATGGGTTTAACCACAAGGAGAAGACAATGTAATGAAACAAAAGCCCTGGACCTGTGAGTCCTCAGACTTGGTTAATCCACCCTCATGTTCCCAGGGAGCTTCCTCCTCCACCCCCTCAATGTGGCATTGAGTCAGGTGCAGGTTCCAGTTGACCCCTCCCATTATGTGGGGACATGGTGAGCAGTCCCAAGGGTCACATGCACATGTCAGGTTTCCCATAATGAGATTTTCATAACCTAAACTTAGTTATTCCTACATTTTATCCACATTGTCATAAGACATCTCAGTTTTGATTGAATTTCATCTATATCCCCAATGTCTGAAACTGGCTTTACTGTTTTTCTATATGGTTCATGCTTCTGTTTCCCAATGATCCACACGGAGGCTCCAATCTCCCCCAACACCTGGTCCACTGGCTCTATGTTTAAAGTCTGTTCTTAGTTTATTCTCTGGTCACTTTATGAGGAAATAAGGAATTGGGTGGAACTTCTGTTTCTTGAACATGACACTCTTGCACTTTAATCTCCCTCTAGTTGTGACGGTTGATCACCTCTCTATGTTAATACAGGTAAACTTCCAAGGTATCATGTTTAAATCTCAACTCTTTCTCCTATTTTTCTATTACATTAAATTTCATGGTGGATTAGTACACAATCCTATCCAGCCAGGAATTACTGAGCCCTCACCGAGAATGCCCACAGGCCCAGGAGATGATTCAGGGAAGCAGTTGGGTCCGATTGGGAGGAGCAGAGACCCAGGTACTAGGATTAATGCTCATCACTTATGAGTGCCTTTGGACACACCACAGTCTGCAATGACATCCTTTATGTCAGTGTCCAACCCCAGAGCTCCCTATATAATAGGACATACCAATAGGCCCTGCTCTGTTCCTGAATTACAACCCAGACCAGTGATCCCAGGTGTTCCCATTCCCTGATCAGGAGTGAACACAGACCACTCATCCTGGAGTTTGGATCAGCTGGGTTTTCTTTACTGCTATTTTAAAAGGCAATTTATGGAAAATGAGAGACACTGGTGTGTGAATGAATATGCGTGAGAGAAACACTGGACATGTGCCATCTGCCTGACCCAACATGTCTGCTTGAGCCAGAAACAGACCTCCCTGCAGCAAGAGGGAGGGGCTGAGCTTCAGAAGATGCCCAGGTCCACCAGGAGGGAGTGGGCACCAGGGGGCACTCTTGACACCTCAGAGCTCAGGACCAGCAGGGGGCGTTCAGGTCTTGAGTCAGAGCATGTAGCTGGGAACAGGCACTATGAGGGTCTGAGGACCATCTGCCCGTTGTGGTCCAGGTTTCCCTTCTGTCCTTGCTGTTCAGTGGCTCAGAGACCCACTCCCCTTGTCAGCTGTGCTCTAAGTGTTCACATTCTTCCTGAGGACCACGATGTTGTGAACACCATTCTCTTTCCTGTCTCAGGGACCATTCTCTCAGTAGGTTCTGCTCTCTCTGACACACTGAGAATCCAGGGCACCTCTCCATCCCTGGGAGAGGGTCACAGTTTCCACAAAAAGAAACTTCAGCGAAGTCATACTCTGCGTCTGAGCTCACTGTGACTGCTTTAGACAAGCCCTCATCTGCCCCAGGGCAGCCCTCCCTCAGACAAGCACAGGTCTGCCCCAGAAGCTCCCTTGACAGCTGCCAAGGCAGTCTGATCTCCCAGGGCCAGTGCACCCTCTGGTTCAGCAGGCACTCAAGATGAATGTGATGGCCAGCACTTACCCCTTACTCTCTCCACCCCTTAGTCTCCTAGACCAGAACCAGCCCAACGGAGGACCTGACTCAGCCTCAGAATTCCATGTGGAGCGGAGTGAGGGAGGATCCCATAGAAGAAATCCTCCACCTCCTGCTGGGCAGCCTTGTGTGTGGGTTCCTGAGCCTTCTGGGCTCAGCTTCCACGTGAAGAATACATATGGATCATAAGATTCAGCTGAACAGAGTCCTGGTCTACACCCACCCCAAGCTGTCCTTCCAGTATCCCAGGACAATTGCCCCGAGATTACCCTCTGCCTTCCACTGTCCACATTCTCCCTAGATCTCTCCATGGTCAGATCCTTGCTGACTCTCCCCAGCTCTTCCCACAGTGTCAAAAGCAGAGATGACGCTGTAAAAACCTACCTGCCCCCCTTCATCCACCAGCACCCCTCTCACACGTCCATCCACCTGTTGACACCCCAGGACAGATCACAGACAGGAGACCTGAAGCTGAGCCAGGACATGGTGCCTGGGGCCCAAGGGTCACATGCTAACATTAAGGTTTCCGATAACAACATTTTCCTGACCTAAACTTAGTTTCCTAAATCATTACCCACATCTTCCCCTAAACACACCAGGTCATGATGGAGATTCTTCTATATTCCAATGTATGAAACTGGATCTACAACAGAGTCTAGAAAATAAACACCACAAAGGAGGCCATACAGATGCTGTGCATCCAGCACAAAATTATCCTGAAGGAACAGGAGCTGGGAGCTCTGTCTGTGTCTCTATAGCTCATCCTTCTGGTTCCCAGGGACCCACACAGATGCTCCTATCTCCCCCCAACACTTGGTCCACTGGCTCTGGGCTCACACTCTGGTCTTTGTTTATCCTCTGATCACTTTGTAGGGGAAATAGTGTCAGATGGAACTTCCTGTCTCCTAATCATGAACCTCCTGCACTTTTACTTATTTTCTCAGGTTGTAAATGTTGATTTCTCTTGGTTGTCATTACTGGTGAAAGTCAAAGGCATCTGTCATTTTAAACCTCCTCTTTTTCTTTTTATGATAATTTTCTCTCCTGGGACTTTGTATAGGTTGGGACTACTAGGGGAAGGCACAGGTCCAGATGTGGGGAGTAATTCTTAACAGGCATGCACCGTGAATGGACACCAGCAGTCATGTTACAGGCAGGAACCATGTCCTTTATATCAGTGTCCAACTCAGAGCTCCTTATGTAGCAGGAGGACATGCAAATAGGGTTTTCTCTGCTTATAAAAATCAGCCCAGCCCTGACCCTGCAGCTCTGGGACAGGAGCCCAGCCCCGGGATCCCCAGGTTCCCATTTCCTGATCAGGACTGAACACAGACCATTCACCATGGGGTTGGGGCTCAGCTGGGTTTTTATTGTTTATTTTTTAAGAGGTAATTTATGGAGAACAAGAGACACTGTGTATATGAGTGAACAGCAGTGAGAGAAGCAGTGGATGTGTGAGAGCTTCCTGACCAGAATGTCTTTGTGTTTGCAGGTGTCCAGTGTGAGGTGCAGCTGGTGGAGTCTGGAGGAGGCTTAGTACCACCTGGAGGGTCTCTGAGACTCTCCTGTGCAGCCTCTGGATTCACCTTCACAGGCTATTGGATGAGCTGGGTCCGCCAGGCTCCAGGGAAAGGGCTTGAGTGGGTGGGTATAATTAATACTGATGGTGGTACCACATACTATGCAGACTCTGTAAAAGGCCGATTCACCATCTCCAGAGAAAACGCCAAGAATACACTGTATCTGCAAATGAACAGCCTTGGAGCCAAAGACACGGCCATGTACTACTGTGCAAAACACACAGTGAGGGAAAGTCAATGTGAGCCCAGACACAAACCTCCTTGCAGATAGAATGTGACCACCAGGAGGCACTCAGGGTCACTGAACACAAGGACCATCCCAGGTGAAGTTGTAGATTTGGGCTGGTTTCCTGTGTGGTTTCCTCTCCATGTCACATTTACCTCAGGGAACCTCCCTGGTTTCCTGGATACCCCTTAAGTCTCTGAGATAAAAAGTCAGTTGTAAACAGACAACTTTCTCAGGTGGAAAAGTAGCAGAGAGTCTCTTTCAGACACCCTTGTGCCAAGTACCAAATAATGATCAAATCTTCTGTCCAAGTCAGCTAAACGCACCAAGAGTTTCTGCAGACTCAACAGTGCAGCTCAGCTCCACTGACAGCTCAGAGCCCAGACAGGCAGCAGCAGGACAGGTATGTGCTGCCCGTGGATACCAGAGTCTTGTGACTCCAAAGTGAAAGAAGGACCCCAGGCGATGAAGGTCACTGACTTGCCATCATGCTCATAGCACTGAGAGTAGGTGACAGCAGGCAGAGGCAGAGGTTCCCACAGCAGCTTGGTACAGATGGCCAGGCTGATGACAAACACATACCCCAGGGCCAGGGAATGTTTATTTGCACATACTTGAAATCTCTAGGAAGCACAGGAGAGGCGCTTCATAAGACAGACCTGCTTTCGTGGAGCCAGGAAAGGCAATTGGCTCAGGGCTTTTATTTTGTGAGGTGAAGCAGGAGATTCTGCTTCTAGGGTCTTGAGTGGTTTCAATGACATCTAAAGACAAAACCATGGTTTCCCATCAGCTTCCTCCAGCATGGCAGATGGAGAAGAGGCAAGAATAAGCCATCAGTTGTAAGCAGTGAAACAAAAATAAAATAGAGCATGCTACTTTTTTACTTAACAACTATACAAAATGTGCAAAAATTGAGATAAACTGTCATTAAGTGTGTTTGAAAACCAAATCTACAGAAAATGGGAAGAATTCCATAATTCTAAGTAAGCAAATGAGGATGATGATGGTGGTGATGATGGTGATGATGACGATGAAGGTGGTGATGGTGATGAAAGAATTGGACAGACATCGTGGTCCAATGTCATACAAGGTCAGCAGTTATTAGAAGGCCTTGTGTCAACTTAGAGTTGGGGCTTTGGGGTTTCAATTTCCCAATGACATCCAAAGAGGAGACAACTGCTTTCTTTTCTTAAAAGACCACCTTGTCTATAGAAAATTAGAAGAATGATTTTAAGTAAGCAAATGGTGATGATGATGATGATGATGATGATGATGATGATGATGATGATGCTCAATGGGGGACAGGAGGAACTTATATAAACTGCAAACAATGCAGATTTTTGGAAAAAGAATCACACACACACAATAAAAGATGATGACTGCTGATTGAGATAGGGATTTGGTCTAATGAAATGATGACTCCTCACACAGACACACCATTACCATGGCTCCTCCAGTGAGGGGTGTCTACCCTTCCCTATAAGTGTTGATAAATGGCTTTCCAATGAATTATGCAGCTTGGTGATTCAGGCTGAGACCAGATCAGTAATAACCCCAAAGGTGTCCAAATGCAGATCCCCTAAACTTAGAAAGGTGTTACCGCTTAGAACAGACACACTGTGAGAATGTGCATGTAGAAAACAGGGATCCCCTTCCCACCAGTGTGCAATGACATGTTCCTTACTTCTCTTGATCCCTTCCTGCATGATCTTTAATGATTTTGTTTCTAACAAACTCATGCTCAGCATTATTCAGGTATTTTCTATGATGATATAAGCTGTTTCTATCATGCCCTGTACTTCTTTCTGTGCTTTCACTGGAGGAAGTTTAAGCCCACATGTCCAGTAACTCTCTGTCCATGAAATTTTGGCATATCTCTGTCATGTGACTCAACACAAGTCCAGCTTCCTCCCCTCACCCAGTTACACAGTCATATCCAGATTTATGGGTAGTTTCCCAGCAGCACTCCCCTCTGGTACCAGAACCTGCTCCAGTCCCTGTGGCTGCTGAAGCTAATCCACATGGACAGTGGAGGCTCAGCATTTAATGGGGAGTTCTCTGTTATGTCACCCAAAACAGATCCCATCAAGGAAAATTCAGATGAATTGATCTTTAATAAAAGTAAGTGTTCAAAAACTAAAAGTGTTTCCCTTTAAGAACAGTAATAATACAAGGATGTACACTTTCACCACTCTTATTCAACATAGTACTGAAAGTCCTAGCCACAGTGATCAAACAAGAAGACTCCCTTTTGACCCTGTGATCCCATTTCTGGGAATATATCCTAAGAAACCAGAAACACAAATCAGAAAGGACATATGCATCCATATGTTCATAGCAGCACAATTTACCATAGCTAAAATTTGGAAACAGCCTAAGTGCCCATCAGCAGATGAATGGATTAGAAAACTGTGGTACATCTACACAATGGAATACTATGCTGCTGTAAAAAGGAAGGAGTTCTTAGCATTTGCAGCAGTATGGATGGAGCTGGAGAACATAATGCTAAGTGAAATAAGTCAGTCAATGAAAGAAAAATACCACATGTCCTCACTCATCTATGGATAATAATAACCATTATAAACTGGTGAACAAAAATAGATACAGAGGCAGAGCAACAAATTACAGCAACAAGGACAGGGATATTTTGGGGGGGGGTAACAGATCAGCCAAGGGACTTTTGTGTGTGCATTTAAGCATAACCAATGGACACAATACACTGGGGGGTAGAGGAGGCTGGGGGAAGGGCAGGGTGAAAAAGAGATATATGTACTAATCTTTGTAAAGCTTTATGTAATTAAAAACATGTGAAGATAAAAAAAATAAAAATAAATAATAAAGAGGAGAGAACCAAGATGGCGGCATAAGGTATATACCTGAATGCACAGCCTCCCACAAACATTAAAAAATACGACAATAAACCTAAACAACCATACTCCAGAATCAAGGGAGTGGAAGCGTTACAACTAGAATAGAAGGAGAGCATCGAG
>PVJC01033500.1:0-19328 GCA_004026665.1 Murina feae | reverse complement strand
CCCAACCAGTATTATATGAAATGCTGAAAGGTATCCTTTGAGAATGAGGAAGAAGAAAAAGGAAAGTAAAAATTATGAACAACAAATATATATCAACGAGTGAATCTAAGGATCAAGTGAATAAAAAATCTGATGAACAGAATAAACTGGTGAATAGAATAGAATCAGAGGCATAGAAAGGGAGTGGACTGACAATTTTCGGGGGTTAAGGGTGTTGGGGATGCGTGAAGAGACTGGACAATAATTGTACACCTATGGATGAGGACAGTGGGGGGGCAAGGACAGAGGTTGGGGTGGGAAATCGGAGGAGGGGAGCTATGGGGGAAAAAAGAGGAAAAACTGTAATAATCTGAACAATAAAGATAAATTTAAAAAAAATGCATTCCACATTTTCCTGCCTTATTTTCTATCCTCTCTACCTAAATAGTTACTCATTCCTCTTCCTTTAAAATGCTATTGCATGAAGTACTGCTATCTTCTTAGGAATAAGGATTAAATATTATATATAATCTCTGTCCAGTCACTGGACTTTCTGCAATAACTGCCTCAATATATACTAGTGACTAATACTAAATTAGTCAATAAAAACCCTATATTTTATTTTATTAGTTAATACTAAAAGCTTATAAATGTTTTCAGGTGTAGGAGATAAAACACATTTATAAAATAACTAGGGGCCCGGTGCACAAAAATTTGTGCACTCGGGAGGTCCCTCAGCCCGGCCTGTGCCCTCTCACAGTCTGGGACCCCTTGGGGTATATGTCTACCTGCTGGCATGCATGGCCAGCCTGGGTGAGGGGCTGATGGCTATTTGCAGGCTGGCCAAGCTCCACAGTGGGATCCCCCATCCCATTGGGGTGTGGCCAGCCTGGGTGCGAGCCTGAGGGCCATTTTTAGACTTTCAGGCTGCCCACAGTCCCTTCAGGTTTTGGGTCCCTATTGGGGTACCTGGCCAGCCTGGGTGAGGGGCTGATGGCTCTCTGCAGGCTGGCCAAGCCCTCCAGTGGGATCCCTCACCCCATTGGGGTGTGGCCAGCCTGGGTGAGGGGCTGAGGGGCGTTTTCAGTCTTTCAGGCTGCCCACAGCTCCCATTGACCCAACGTCCCAGCAAGGCTGACTGGAATCAGGTTTCTGGGGTTTATCTTCTATAATTGATGCACTGTTCCTTTAAGCCAAGCCTAGGCAGGTAACGGAGCCTCCTGTCTGCTTCAGCTCGTGGCTTCTATAATTGAGACAATGTTGCCTTAGTAGACTCTAGGCAGGACTGCTGTTTGGTTCAGCTTGGAGACTTCTATATTTGAGACAATGTTGCAAATATGTTGTTTCTTGGAGCTGGGAGAAACCCAGCAGCCAGCAAACAGTTTTATTCCTGCTGCAACGGAAGCTGTCTGTTTACTCAGCTCCGTGAGTGCTGGCCTCCATCTTGGCTGGGTTAATTTGCATACAGCCACTCTGATTGGCTGGTGGGCATAGCTTATTCGTCCCGAAGAAACGGTCAATTTCAATATTACACTTTTATTAGATAAGATAATGTTAAGCCACTGGTAATGTTAGCTATTCAATAACACTGTGCAGTTATATATTAGACATCTCCTATGTGCCAGGAACTATACAGATCCTGGGGATAAGATGATGAATAAAAAGAGAGGCCTCTGCTCTCAATGTATTTAAATTCTTGTGGTGGAGGCAGGAGAAAAAGCATTAAATAAATAAAACACAGTAAAAAGTGTACTGTTTCATGGGCTCCTCCTATCATGAGCCACTTAGCATGATACAATATGAAATTACAATACAATACTATCATCACAAATTTTACCACGTAGGTTTTATAGAAATAGAAATTTATTGAACGCCTATTGTGTTTCAACTTTGTGCTAAATGCTTTATTTATATGCATTTCTACTTTGGTAAACATATCTAACACAAGGAGACTTGTATAATTTAATCTTAAGAAAATAAAATTAATGTAATTCAGAGTAAAAAATACAAACAGGAAAAAATACTTTTTAAATAACTGATATTTTTTCTACATTAAAGAAGAAGTCATATAGTCAGCACATAGAATTCAGGAAATTAATATCAAAATATTAATTTTCTGAAACACCCTCAAAGTGTAAAGTGGCTTGAACTTAGTATCACATTAAACATTTATATAAAAATTTATAGAATATAAAAATGCTTATTAAAAGGTGCAAGAAGAGTGCTTTAATTTAAAAAGTTACAATGTTACTCTTGAAGGTTTCAGGACTTTAAATTTTTTATTAAAAAAGAAAAGACTTCCTAGTTTCCTAAAAGTACACTATATACCATTCTTACAATTAATATTGTAAGAATGGTATCCAATTATCATTGTTCAAGTAAATCCTCAGAAAAGGTTTTCTATATAACTGATGTATTTACAACTTCAATTTAAATGGTTTAAGATTAAGGTTTTCATGTAGCTTAATTTAAGTAACTAGAATTCTTAAACTGTTAGAGACTGATTTAAGAATATGCTTTTCTTCTATTAGAAACCACAGTATAATTTTCTGTTATATCACGAAAAGAAAGATAAGATGAACTAATTTACTAATTGGTGATGTTGAATTACCAGTAAGTATGTCACAGCAGCAGGAAGCTAGAACAGCAGTCTACCCTGAGAACTAACAAACATCTGGAACACATCTGCAAGATGTGTTTCTGCTGAGAGACCAGAAGAGAGCGCTTCAGCACTGCACACAAACACACCCACCCAGCATACCAAACAGTGGGCATTAACTCAGAAATGTGTTTTACTCTGTACCATTTTGCATCTTCTTACTGTAAAAAATAAAGGTCTTACAATGAGTTATTTTACAGGAAATTAACAGAATTACTCTTTGAAGAAAAAATTGATGAAAACATTTTAAATTTCAGTAGTCAGAAAGCAAGTATATAAAAAAAACCGAGGATTCTGAGATTTCTCTTAAATTTCTACCCCACAAAAGAATGAACAAATATGAAGTGGTTTGAAGAGAACAAAGAATTACTAAAAAGAACAAAAAAAAGATGGGAGAAAAAACATTTTCTGTAATAAAATCAGCAAAAGGTTTTAAATGTCTTACAATAAATCATTTTACTTTCTTTTGACTGTTTAACCTCACAATATCATAGCAGTATCTACTGATGTGTTTGAGAGAATAAACAGATTTATACAAAACATGGTTATAAAGGAAAATAATTATAAAGTTTCATATGTCATGCTCTGATTTATGTGCAGATTATATGCAACTGAAAACATTATTACTCAGCATATTTTCCCTGAAGACCTAAATTATCTGCCCCTTGATATCCAGCTGAGGACAGTGTTCAACTGTACACACACACTTCAGTTTTTTTCATTACAATGTTAGCTTGCAATGGGACATTTTGTAGGTGACAGAGACTACAGTATTTATAAAATTGCATTTGATTTTGTCTTTTGCAAGCTTAATATTGCATTAATGAGTTACAAGAAGTCACTGTTTTCTTGACAGTAAATTTTCTCTAGAAATGAAATGTTCCTATAATGTTTTACCTAGATGAAACATTTTTAAAAGCCTTTTACTAAATGGGATTACAGCCTCTCTGCCTTCATTTGTGCTAATACCAACTTAATTGTTCCCTATATTTGAAACTTAGGGCAAGGTTTAATTCTGCCCAAGATTCTCACCGCTCGTATGGGGTTTTTGCAGCTAGCTTAAGGAGTCATAATAGGCCTACACTTTATCACCTGTAAAAATTAGGCTTGAAACCATGCAATTTTTAAATTATGTTTTTAGTTATAAAATTCTGATTCTATTATATGAAGTTTAATTCTGAAACTTTAAATCACCACTGAGAAAAAAAAATATGCCTATTCTGCTCACTATTTCTATAATTTAGGACACTGATTAGTGGTGTCATCTAAGTGTATAAAAAATCTGCCTCTACACAGAGGGGATATGCAAAAATTTATTTTTAGAAGAAAAGCACAATCAAGAAACTATTAAAGGCGACAAAAATGTAACAGTGAAACCTTTATCTGAATTTCCCAATTTCATTGTGAATCTTATAGCTTAGATATTTCAAAGACACTACGAAGGAAAGTAACCAATAAATACACTCAGATAAATAAGTGCTCTTAAGATCCAAATTACTTGGCTATAACCTGTCAAAAGTTATCTGAGAGGAATAACTTTAGGGTAAAGACTACTTTAGAGACAACTGCACATAGGAGCACACCCAGCAGCATGAACCCGTCACTATAGTATTTGTATAAACAAAATCCTAGAACTGAATGTCCTTCAGGTGTAGTTTTATCTTCTAAACTGCACAAACCAGTGTCTGAGTTACAATTTTACCAATATATCAAAGAAAAGATAGGTATTTTATCTACAGATGCTTGGAAGAAGCATCTTGGAAGAAAAACTCATTTAAACACTTAAAAGTTATTAAAAATTAAGCTTCTTAATTACTGACAATCAAGAGGTCAATATTTTTATTCCCCAGTTAAATAAAGTTTCTTATAACATGCTACCGGCATTCTTAAAAGAAACTCTCTTCCTATAATGGTGAATATACAGGAGTAATTGAAAAGATTAAAAACAAAAACAAAAAAAACCCAGAAAAATCATTTTTGGATATAATACTACATTTTGTATTAATATGAGAAAAACAGAAAATTTCTTTCAGAAGCTGCAGAAGTTATTTTCTTCACAATGCTAATAAAACAATCCACCACTTCATTAAAAGGATAAAAGCTGCAGTGCGGAAATAAAAGTTTAAACTGCTTTATTTTCTAAAAGAAAATAAACTAATAACCTTTTATAATTTGCTATTGAAAAACTGAAACATTTGCTATTTTTTCCCCTGCAACTGAGAGATTTCTACTAGATAAAAAAGTCTTCAGCTTTATGCTAATCTAATAGATTTGAAAAGATCTACAAAGCTAAAAAATTTAAGGGTTTACATTAAAATGCTGATTCTTACCAAAAACTCTTAACGACTTTAAGATGACTTTATAGAAAATGCTTATTATACCTCGTATTCCCTCAGACTTCCTGGAAACCTTATCATGTATCAGTCAAATCCTTTCAACTCAAGATGTGCAAGTTTTCCCTATTTTAAATGAAAAGCAGTTAATATTTGTTTTAACAGACCCCATATAACATAAAGGGCAGAAGAGACCGTTCTTCAGGGAAGCCTGCAAATGTGGAGCCAGGTGAATAAATCCACTGTATTTTTCTCATCCTTCGTGCCTCTTGCAAGTTTTTTCATAGGCAACAATAGTGTGGGGAACACTGATCTACAGCCCTAACTCTCAGAAGAGCAGCTGACTTCCTTACTGCCCTTAAACACCTTTGAACACATTTTCCTGAGCACAGCGGGCCCTTGTCCCATGTGCAGCACGACCACCCACTGTTGCTTGTTGACCAAACACACAGGGCCAGGAGCCTCCACAGACACAGGCAGGATGGGATTCCTTTCAAGCACAACACACAGAAGAATTTCAATGCCAAAGCTGGGGGGCAGGGGTGAGTATATTAAGGCAGAATTACAAATTCCTCATGAATTAGACCTGTGTCAACAGATAAAAATGTTCTTCTTGATCTTATGCTTCTATATATATTTAAAGTTCCTATAGGAGCATTTCCTCAATTTAAAGGGGATCACTGAGTCAAATTAAACAAAGGAAGACATATTTAACATACCTTATTTCACTTTCTCGGGTGTCAGAATTGCCCTTAAAGGTTCCAGGGAGCCATTCTGATATAACATTATTCACAACAATAGTTGAGAAAAGAAAAACTATTTTAAAAGCAAAACTACTGGGTGTGAACTTTGAAGGAGTATTTACTCACTAACATTGGCTATCTAAGCAAGAACTGTAAAAGCTGGATGGGTCAATAAACAAAACAAAATTACTTATGTTTTCAGTATTACATTTTTCTTGTAATTATATAAATTTAAGTAGAGAAAACATGCTCACAATACATAATAGAATTAGTACCAAAATTTTAGAATACAAACTAAAATGTT
Organism: Murina feae; assembly: GCA_004026665.1. NCBI lineage: Eukaryota > Metazoa > Chordata > Mammalia > Chiroptera > Vespertilionidae > Murina > Murina feae. Next base: position 13,310 of record PVJC01033500.1, on the reverse strand, counting down.
TGTAACGAAGAATATTTTAAATTATCAGTTATTGCTAGCATTCAATGTGTGCATGACATTCCTTGTCAAAAAACTTTTTTTCTTAAGGATAGGGGATGTGGTTCCCAGCCATAAGACGTCTTCCTCCAGATATACAGTAAGCCAGAACAGCAGAAGGGAACCAGCTGCCAGGATAACAAATTGAAAAGTCTTTTTGACATAAGCCTGTTTCGCCTGTCTGATCTAACAAAGATAAAGATAGATTGTTAGGTGAATAAACTAGTATAAAATAGGAGAAATAAGCGAAGAGAACTTAATCCAACTCTTTTCTATGGTATTCAACAGCTGTTATTTTACTATATAGTATCTAAAAATGAATGCTGTGGTATTCAAAAATTCTCAACTCCTAGGTTATTGCCTTAAAAAAAAAAAAAGCACTGCTTAAATTACCAGCATTAATTACTAGTTTTAATTTGGAAGCTAAACGGTTTTTTTTTTTTCATATTAAATTAAAAAACAAATCTATAATCATTATGGTAAAAACCGGCTGATCTGCACTTAGATAATTAAAATTGCTTATATAAACATACTATTTACAAACAACAATGACAATTTCTAATAGTATGCAACAGAAATTCTAGTGGTAAACAAGTGCAAATCTAAATCATGGCAAACTGAATTAGTATCACCTGGGTTTTTTCTCTTTGTGCAAACAAAACAAAACAAAAAAGACAAAAGGAAAAGGAAAATCAGACCACTGCTTTGCTGGAAAGAGTTTTCCACTGTAATCATAAACTGGTACTTTTCTTCTACTTCTCTCTCTTTAGTCTACTTTCTCCTATATATACCTCACAGCTTATAAATCTTAAAGCAAATAAGTAAAATCCCCCTGAAAGCACTTACAAGCATTTCAACTTCTAAAGCCATTAAAAAAAAATACTCTGTGGTCATATCATGCAAAATAACAAGGGTGCAGATAAACCTGTGCTTGCCGAATCTACATTGGAAGAGATTTAGTTGCAAGGAGAATAAACATCAAATTAATGCCCCATAGTGGTTCTTGCTGCAGGTGTGCTTTTCCTGTTTTCTTTTAAAATCAATTTTATTAGTCTGCATTCATACTGTTATGATAAACATTCAGGACAGGAACTATTTTTAAATTTCCAGAAAATAAATTTCCAGAAAATAAACTTCATTTAAAAAACCTTCCTAATGTACATTTTTCATTATACCAACTTTAAAATAAAAATTATAATTTTATTAAAATTCAATATGTGCATAACAACACATTTTTACTGTTTTTTTAACCATGAAAATATTTTATGGTCTCACAGAAAATTCAATGAATCTGCTGCTAGTTTTCTAACAGTGGTTGACATTTAATCTAGTGTAAAGTAAAAGTCTACCTAACTTTGCATTATGGAAATACCAAAATTATATTTATTAATACCTCACTAATTAAAAACAAACTATAAGTTATGTACCTAAAGGTCAATATCAAGAAAAATTGCAGTGTGGCTGTACTGTGTAAATTCACAAAATTATACGTAAATTGTAAAATATAATTTGAGTGCATTTTATGAGCTTTTGAGTTGAAAATATGTAGTGTTTTTATGTTTTTAGGTCACTGGGTAAACAAACATTTTTATTTGAAATAATTAGAAGAGTAGGCATTTAGCCCAACCTCTAAAATACTCTCATTATTTTTCTTCTATAATAAATCCATACTGGGATAATTCAGAAGAAATCTTTCAGGTGTAACATAGCATATGTAAATTTGCAAAGAACACCTGAGCCACATGTAAATGCATTTCCTTCTATTGTGTGAATATTTTAAAAGAATCTCTTGCTTACATGAGTTATTGCTCTTATTGTAACGTCCACCAATGCACACCATCCTACAATGTCCTATGGAAAGTCCTAATTAAGTACATATCTAAAAGAAGGAAATAATTACTCTGAGAGCAGGCTGAAACCTTTTCCCTCCAATTATTACACATAACCAACATATATTTTTAAGAGTTAAAATCATTTTCAGAACAAAGAAAAAACACACCTTTGAAGTCTACCTGTAAAAGTCCGATTTGGGAATGTCAGTAGGGAGTTAATGAAAGGCTTTCCTGGCAAGAAACTTGAAGACTTAGTCTAATTTTTTAAATCTATTTCACAGGAATTCCAAGGAACAAATGACACTTTCATAAGGTGGTAAAAGTTTTCCATGTACAATAAATTCAGGACACAGGATTGGTCTGAATATAGAGGAAGAGAAGCAAATGGTTACCTGGTTCAGGCTGGAAAAAAAAAATCAAACTCTTCTATTACTATTTAAGCTTTCAAGATGAGTGTTTAAAATGTCAATTTCTATTTCCTATCTGAGTCTCCCCTTAGAAAAAGCAAAAGATCCCATTTGGGCTACAGAAAGGTAGGCCACAGAAGAGGAGAGAGAGTATTTGGGGATAAATGGCACAATGAGTTGAAGATGCAATGGTAATCCCCTATTCTTGTGTCCTAATGTTTTTAATATGGAAGATGCCATCCTCTTAGTTCAGTATACTTTATTACTATAAAAACTGGAATCCAGAAAAAGATCCAATTCAGTGTTCATAAGAATATTAACCTTATGACCTATCTCAGCTAACAAATGCTCCATATAAAAGAATCTTCCCTGGAAAAGGTAGTTGTTTTTTTTTTTTTTTTTTTTTTTATGTAAGACTGTTGTCTATGAAAATCTATCACCATCTTTGCTCATAAAATTTTCTCTAAAGACCACAAGATTAGATTCAATTAACATTTTCCCCAAAAAAACCAACAGATAAAGACTTCAAGTCTCAAAAAACATTTATGCTAATTAAAAGTACACTTTCAGATCAACTTTACCTAAAAAGACAAAAAGAACACCTTTCCTGCTGAAATATTTATAGTCCACCTATTTAAGTTTGTATTTATCTCACAGTAGTGTCTCAATTCCTAACTATCGTTCTGCAGTGGGTTCACTTAGAAAATTACAGCTATTTCTCTTCTCCAACGTTAACAGTCCAATCATACATTATAATACAAGGACTTTTGGTTCCCGAGAATAGCTGAATAAAAACACAAAGTGCTAGATGAAATGTAGCTGGGCACCATCATGTTCATCATGTTCAGAAATCTTGTTTGATGGAAATATTTTCTCCAACAATAGAATACAGAGAGGTCTTGTGAAACTTGCTGTCCTACCCTCACTGAGCGCACTCTGGTCGGATGGGGAGAAATCTGAGCCAGTCACTACTTCTGCCACTTCTCAGGACATGAAGAAGCTGAGTTGTTACCTGGCTTCTCTGAGATACTTTCCTCACATGAAAAAAACAGATCTAAAGTCATCTAATGAACACCTGTTGGGAATAATTTCCAAGGTTTCTTCCACATTTAAAAGATCATAATTATGACAGGATGTCCAATAGAAAGTCCAAATTATATTTAGGAGCCTTTCCCCCATATTACCTTACATTTATATTATATACAATTAGGACACTCATAAATACCAATTAAGAGTCCATCATGAACAACTGGTTATAAATTATATAAAAGAAAAACTGTGCTTATTCCCAGCAAACTTAACTTTAAGGCAAATACTTTATATTTGCATACATATACCTCTACACATATACCTATACTACATAATGTCATTACATCATCTGTATAAATGTAGATAAGTGTTTATTAAATAGCTAACAAGTAACCAATGATACATAAGCATTAATGAAGACAATCAGAAAAGGATCTAAGCGCAAAGTAGCCAAAGTGGACATGTTTTACAGATGGCTAATTCTTCCATTATAGGAAACACATGTTCTGCCTACATCTATGCCAGATTTTATGTCATTTGCCTTTGCACTATCAGTTAAAAGGCCACGGTATTAATGTACTTAAATCCAGAAGATACTAAACTGCTTCAGAATTTGAAAATTAACTGAATATTTGATAATATAAAGAACTCAATTGAATTTTTTCTTTATTAAGGTATTACATATGTGTTCTTATTTCTCCCTTGCCACCCCCCCAACCTCCTGCTTATGCCCTCACTCCCCTTGTGTCTGTGTCCATTGGTTATGACTACGTATGTGAATGCATACAATTCCTTTGGTTGATCTTTCCCCCGCCATTCCCTACCTTCCCTCTGTGGTTTGACAGTCTGATCGATGGTTCTCTGTCTCTGGATCTGTTTTTGTTGATAATATTTTAGATAATGATAACGGTGTTTTGGTTAGTTTTTCAAAATTACTTACTGAAATAATTACGGATGAAATAATGTGACCTGCTTCAAAAACAATTCAGAATGATGGAAGGGGTAAAAACAAATAAGGGTATAGATAAGATTGGCTATGAGTTGATCATTGTTGAGACATAGGAGGTTATTATATTACCCTTTCTGCTTTTAAGTATGTTTGGAATTCTCCGAAATCAAATAATAAAAACCTCTTCTGATGTAAGCTCAAAAGAGTACACCAATCTTCCAATTAACAAAGCTCCTATGTATTAGGGTCAGCCATGTTGTTTATATTGGTAATGTTTGCTGTCTACAAAAGAGGTCACAGGTAAACATGTTCTTCTGAATGTCAACATCTGACTAACAAATTTAGAAAGTTTACATTGTCTTATCATGAAACTTGTAGATGTAAGTTTAACGGGCTGATTGTTATTTTTTACTTCCTCATCAAAAGACCAACTTATGAAAATAACTTTAGGTAAAGCTTGTCACTAACAAATGGATCCAATTTAATTTACATTATTTTAATTATTTCACAAGTGATGAGCAAATTTTACAACAAGCTTGGTCAGAATGAAATTGAAAAGTAGGGCTCTGTCATTTCCCCCCCAGAAATACTGATTTTAAGCAGTTCTGGATGAAAACATGTAGTAAAACATAACATTAAGATGATGGAAGGAATCATCAGGTGAAAGTAGCTCTCCATTTATCTTCAAGAAAAATTTAGACCTTTGGCAGTGTAACATTGGCTATCAGATATTTTAGATATGACAATACAAATAATTTCCAATCTGAAATAGTCTCTATGTTGTCCTCATAATATATACCCAACCCAGAAATTCAAATATTTTCATAACCAAATTATACAGATGGTTTCTTACAGGCATAAGCAGGAAAATCCTTTATCAGATCATGTAACTTGCTTGTAATCTGAAGAATATCAACACTGTATTTAGTGCAGTGGGGAATGAGGTGCCATTTATTGAAACCTACTTCTCCATGACTCTTTATCTGGATTATTTCTATTTGTCATTTGGGTCCAATGGAAATATCACCTCCTTGAGAAAACTTCCTTCAATCACCCCCTTACTAGACTGGAGTAGAATTCTGTACTCCCCACTTCATAACACTTTTCAAAATTATATTTATGTAATAAATACGTGATTTTAAAAAAGATATGTCTCTCCCATTAGACTACAAGGTACAAGAGGTCAGAGGCCATGTCAGTCTTGCTCATTACTGTATTTCCAGTCCCTGGTGTTCTAATTATCAAGCCTGGCTGTACCTGGATCATCTGGAAGCTTTATAAAAGACTGATGCCTAAACTCCACGACTAGAGGTTCTGATATAATTGGTAGAAATGAGGTGGAGGACAAAAATTGATAGTTTGTAAAAACACCAAGGGGATTCTGATGGGCAGTCAAGGCAAGGATGGGATACTTTTTTTCTGCCAACGGCCATTTAGATATTTATAACATCATCATTTCAGGACCATACAAAATTATCAACTTAAAAATTAGCCTGCTATATTTGATCAAACATTTAATTATCTCACCCCTAATTCAGGGCCAGAAGAAATTATTTTGTGGACATTCCCCATCCCTGGTAAAGAGTCTTGCCTAACAGAATAGATTCAATAGATAAATATGTAAGGTCCTCTAAATACACCCAAAGACTATAGACTATGTATATCACCCGTTGTCATTTCTATTTGCTAAAACTACAAAATAATTAATGACATTAACAGGAATTTTGATGTGGTATCAAAACAGAGATATCTGAGTTTTCCTAAAAATCAAGACTAGTAAAGAACAGAACCAGCTGAAAAGTATTCCAATTCATGTTAAAACTGTGCTATAAAGAAATAATTGTGACCTCTTCATTGTACTTCCTTCTGTGCCAGGACTTTTCTCATGTTACTTCATTTACTCCTGGAAACCTTATGAAGTATCATTATGCCTTCTTTTACATAATCTATTTGTCATCTTAGTCCATTGTCATTGCATTTGCCAAGATCAACAATACCAGTGCTAAATCTGAATGACACCTCATCTTATTCTTCTTTTGAAATCCTTGCTGATCACTCCTTTCCTCTTTGCTTTTACAATATTATGCCCTCATTCCCCTCCTAGCCCCCTGAATACACCTTCTTCTTCTCCTTTGCAGGTTACTCTGTAAATATCCCTCCTCAGGATTCTATCTTAAGTCTGCTCTTTTTTTCTTTTTGTGGGTTAAAGCATCAACTTCCAGGAACCACCTTTAGGAAAATCATATTCAAATACCTCACTCTTTAAGTATCTATTGAATATCTTCACTTCATGCCCAAGCAGAAGGGAAAAATAATTTTTCTCCTCTAGGATCCCTAAACTAAATGGTGCCATCATCCTAACCAGATGCCAGTTTCTGCACAGCTCTGGAATCCATCCCTCCTCCACATCCACACCTCCATGCCAGGCGAAATGCCTGAATTGCCACAGCAGCCTTCTAAGCAGCTTCACTGCTTCCTGCTTACATCCATTCACTACATGGAAGACAGTCTTTTAAAAAATAAACCTCATTGGGTCTTTCCCTTGTTTTGAACCTTTAACACATTAAGCTGGTGATTGACACTATACTTTCCATCAGAAGACTAAACAGGCTGGGCGCTTAAAGTGTTAATGGCTCCTACAACACCTTCTGGATCAAGTCCAAATTCCCTGAAGCAGCTAACAAAAGCCCACCAAGGACCCAGGGCCTCCTAACCTGAGCCACTCTAATCATGCTCCAAGCTCCAGCCACATAGGATTCAGCGGCCTTCTGTTCCTGAAATAGTTTTTATCTATTTCTTCTTCCCCATCTCTATTTCAATCACCCAATACAGACACCCCACAGATCTCAAAACATGTGGCATTTTCTTTAAATCTTAGAATGTCCCTTCTGTGACCTCAAAGTTCTGGATCAAATACTGTTCCTAAGTGCTACTACAGCACTTGGAACTTCTCAGGCTTAGAAAGTAGCAGACTGTCTTCTACTAGTCACTTTCCCTGTCCCTCTCCCTTGCTATTTTGGAAGTCTACATCAGCCAAGCTCTTGTCTATTGTACAGACTGCTTTATCCTGGTTGGCACATAGCATTCAGGACATTCAATGCTTGTGAATGCAGCTGTGACTTCTTCCTTCAAACTTACCTCAGAATCTCTGCAAAGGTTGGTCCTTTTTTTCAGGCTGGAGTGGGCCCAGCAGGCTACTTCAAATCTTTCCAGCTCTTAGCTAACTTGGAGCCTTCTCTAAGACACCTTCCCAAACCAGCTATCTAAAGCATTCTCTTCTCTTCAGTTCCCTTCCATCATAGTACCATTATTTTTTCTTTATATCACTTGGCAAACATTTGTATTTGGTTAATTACATGTTTTATTCCAGGGACCATGTCTGTTTTATACTATACTAGAGGCCGGTGCACGAATTCATGCATGGTTGGGGAATGGTCAGCCCACCCTAATTGGGGCCAATTGGGGCCGATAGGAGCCAATCAGGCTGGGCCTGCTGGGGGGAGGGGCCACAGGTAGTTGGCCAGGTGTCCCCCCCACCCCAGTTGAACTAATGGTTGAACTCCTGGTGGAGAGGACAATTTGCATATTAGCCTTTTATTATATAAGATTAGCATACAGGTTGGTACATAGCAGGATTTAACATATAGTTGGAAAAAATAACAAGTGGACTAATAGCTTTCCTCAAGGGCTAATATTTCGTACATCATGTTCCTTCTCAAAAAGTTTAACGGTTCCCTAAACCAAATCTTTGTCAATACTGCCAGTCAACCATAACAACTGGCATAAATTTAAAGAATTTTCTGTTCTGTCACTCAGGTATAAAGCTAACCAGGGGTAAACAAATAAACAAACAAAACCACAGATACACTTATCAAGAAAAATAACTAATCATTCTTTTCCTTTAATCATTATGTGTTAAAGTGACAATATGAAGTGGCATATGCACTGGAAGATAGTGGCCTTGCCTTTCAGGTCTTGTATGTAGCCCTCTTTGCAGCTGTGCATGAGCTGAAGGATCCATCTGTGCTGAGCTCCAATACACTGCCAAGCAGGGTCACCCGGTGCATGAAGGTCAGACAGGTACCTAAAAAAGCAAGGTCAAGGCTGACCAAGTAGTCTTCCTCTACACAAGCCATAAATAAGGATAAAAGGAAAGCTAGCATATTTCAAAATCATGTTTTTTTAAGAAAACCTAAAATTTTATCAATTAGTAGAGCAGTTGTCAGTATTAGTCTCTAATATTTAGTTATCTAAAATTAGTCTCTAATATGAAATACATCCAAATTTCTTTTCATGAAATTAACAAACAATAAAGCTGTGTTTTATAAGACCAGGGCTTATAAAAGAAATAAAGATGACAAAAACCATTTACGATGATCCAACATACTTAGGGAGAACTTACCTTTATATGTATTTACACTGACTTCCCAGAGTGCTGCTATTTAGTTTTGTCATTATATAAGCACAGGCGGGAGCCAGCAGAGGAAACCCGGGGAATATTTTTTCGATTTCAGTTGGTTTTTATTCCTTTCTGGCCTGAAACATAGCCACTAGATGGCACAATGACATTGTTTTCTAGACAGTCTAAACAAGGGTCAACTGAAACTTAAAGCCATTTTATTAATCGCCTGAGATTTGGTGACGGCAAGCACATACTCTAAAGTCTAAATCCTAATCCACGACTTGGAAAATATTTCTCTAGATAGCATAGATTAGAATTTTTCATAGATTTAATGTAGTTCTTAAAATATTTAAACTCTTTGTACCTAAAATATCTAAATCCAGATGGACAACTGAATATATTTAAATTGAAAAAAATCTGCTAAATATCATTCAGGATTTGGCGCCCCGCCCTCACAAAATAAATAAATATAACAAGTTAAATAAAATTAAATCAATCCCATAAACTGAATTTATTGTCTTAAAATTATTCTTAGACCATAAGCTATCTGTTGTCTTAAGGTTAAAGATTTTTGTTCAATGACAAATTTTAATTAATGATTACAAGTTGTGACCTCTAGCCAAATCTTAGTAACTCAGAGAATCATCTGATGCCTATCTCCCATTTCCAGGACGGTATTTCCTTACTCACAGACAACCCAATTAGTAGCTAATTAAAGGAAAAACTTTTTGTAGTAAATTAGTAATGAATAAAATGTTGAGATGAAGTCTGACATCACATTCAGGAACTCTCCGCCCTCACCCTGACCTTCCAGGCTAATGGAGACAGCCAGGGTTCTGAGAAGAGCTGGGCATTTATTTCTTTGTCCTGCTAAGGAGCCCCTTGAACAGCATGGCTCACACTACAGTGGGCTGCCCAAGAGACAGCCCTGAGAGTTGGCCATTCTCCTTCTCCCCGACTCTATTTACAGTCTACAAAGGTGGGTCTGTAGGAGAAAGTGACAAATCAGTTAACAGCATTACTAGAAGAAAAACCACAATCTAACAAATTCATTTCAAAGATTTCATTTCAAAGATTTCAAAATCCAATCAGATTCTTTTCTTCATAAGGTTTTCCTCTTTTATTGACTAGAATATAAATATGATAACTAGTATGTTGTGTCATTTCTGGAAAAAAAAAACAAAAAACGTGATTTTATTCTTTCTTACTAGGGAGCCTTTGTCTTCGCATTCTTCTTAGGTAGGTTTATTTCACCTCCAAATACTTCTGTAATACTTTCCCCTGACACTTTCACTCATATAACAACCTCAGATTGGTATTAGCTATAAAATACTGGTATAGGAATATCCTTTTAGTAAATAGCTGCTTCCCTTTAATTTTTTAAGATTTTATTTATTTCTTTATTAAGATATTACATATGTGCCCTTATCCCCCATTGCCTCCCACCCCGCCCCCCACTCGTGCTCCCCTAGTGCCTGTGTCCACTGGTTATGCTTATATGCATGCATACAAGTCCTTTGGTTTATCTCTCCCCTTTACCCCCACCCTCCCCTACCTTCCCTCTGAGGTTTGACAGTCTGATTGATGCTTCTATGTCTCTGGATCTGTTTTTGTTCATCAGTTTATGTTGTTCATTATATTCCACAAATGAGTGAGATCATGTGATATTTATCTTTCTCTGACTGGCTTACTTCGCTTAGCATAATGCTCTCCAGTTCCATCCATGCTGTTGCAAATGGTAAGAATTCCTTCTTTTTTACCACATCCCTTTAATTTTTAAACTTCTAAATAGGAATGCAGATGATCCGTTACAATAATCTTTCTTGAGCAAAAGAAATCAATAAGCATTTTTTGTTGAATAACTTTTAAAATTGTAAGTCTCTTTAATATAGTCACTAGGATCTTGCAAAATTTAATGACATTCCTCTTTCTATTGTCTTATTAATGGGTATTACATTTAAAGTTTTATAAAGAAAGATAAACATGTTCTCTCAGGAATTCTAGTGTTTTAGTTTAAAAGTACAACCTGTGCCAGGCTTTTTCCTTGGTTAAATGATATGATCCAGTAAGTTTCTTCTTTTCTTTTAGTAATAAGTAGCTTAAAAATAAGCACTACATACTTTCATTTCAAAAATATTTGTTTAAAATATGACAGTTTATTGCCATTTCTTTTAAAGCTGTGTATAAAGGACATTTCGTAAAAGACATTTTTAAAGGAAAAAAAGTTAAAATATGTTCATGATAATGAGCATAAGCTCAATATTTTAAAAATTAATGTTTTTAGCCCCATTCTGACATAATTTTTAAGAATTACCAGGGATAGGATCATACTGACATGAAAAAAATTATATGCAACTTTGCTTCTTGCTAAAAAAATGAAGATCAAGATAGAATAAGAAGAGTACAAATAATGAGTAAAAAAATCTCTATTTTAATTAGATAAAATAGAGAACAAAAGATTATAGTAATAATCTGATTTTCACCCATATCATGCATAACTTCAATTATTAAAGCCAATAGAGATGTATTTTTGTTGATGATAAAGCTGTCTCTATCCCCATGAGGTACTCACAGTACCTGTCATCATAGATTCCAAAGTCCAACAGATACCTGACCTAAATCTTTTTATTATTAAAAAGAAAAGAGCCCTGACCGGACTGATAGGTCCCAGGTTCGATTCCGGTCAGGGGCATGTACCTTGGTTGCGGGCACATCCCCAATGGGAGGTATGCAGGAGGCGGCTGATTGATGTTTCTCTCTCATCAATGTTTCTAGCTCTCTGTCTCTCTCCCTTCCTCTCTGTAAAAAGTCAATAAAATGTATTTTAAAAAACACTTTATTAAATAAATAAAAATAACAGAATTGCTCAATGTCTTCTCAAAGCATCAAAAATAAAATAGCAATTAAAAAATAAACCATTGGACATTGTTATTGACATTCTTGTTCTTTATCCTTTAAAGTAACAGGATGAAAGCATTTAAATAGACCATTTAAAAGAATCATTTTAAATATCTACCATCTTTTAAATGCTATCCAGTAGGTTAGCAGAACTATCCAGTCATAAGAACCATTAGTTATCTATATATAGTAATTCACTAGATAAAGAAATCATAATATGGTTTAGCACATCACTATCAGCAAATTTAATAGAATAAATATCAACAATAAAATAAATACAAAGCATAATTAGAGAACACAGACAAAACACTAATCAAATGTATCCTGGATAAGATAATTAACATTCCTACAACTGTTTCTTTATATGTGTTAAAAAAAAACACACCTAGATAACTGATGTGTAGTTTATTTCTACAAGCCAGAAAAATTTCCAAATACATTCCTTCTTATGAATGCAAAGATAGGCTCTGAAAGCAGACATATAGGAGTCCTAGTACTAGCCATGTGTGCTGAAAAAGCAATAAAATCTGAGGTGCGCTGGCTGGGTGGCTCAGTTGGTTGAGTGTTGTCCCATACACCAAAAGTTTTGGGTTTGATTCCTGGTTGGGGCACATATCTAGGTTATGGGCTCCATCCTCAGTTGAAGGCACATAGGAGGCAACTAATCAATGTTTCTCTCACATCAATGTTTCTGTCTCTCTCTCTCTCTCTCTCTCCCCCTCCCTCCATTCCTCCCTCCCTCCTTTCCCTCTCTTCTTCCCTCTAGAATCAATTAAAAAAAATAAAAACAGACATATCCTCGGGTGAAGATTAAAAAAAAACTACATGAGGCTCAGTCTCCTAACCAGTATACCGGGTATAATACACATGCCCCAATGTGGTGGCTGGGAGGATTAGAAATTATAAACAGTGCATCCAGCATGATGCCTAGGCACACTGCAGACGAGGGGTAGTGGCAGCAATCAATTTTAGTATTTCTATTCCAAAAAGTCTCCTTTCCCCTTCCTGTTGGACAACACCAATGCTGACTATGGTAATGGCTCATATTCCTACTGTGCTCCTGCATCACTAGAAACAAGGAGGGCTGCATATAGACTCTTGTACCTTCACAAGTGAAAACAAAGCAGCAGCTTTCAGACCAGACCATCTTTCCATACCTGGGAATTATTTTCAATGGTCACATACTAACAGCCAAATGCATAGAAACATCTAAACTAATAAAAGCGAAATATTAAAATTAACCGTTTCTCCGAGACAGGGTAAGCCACGCCCACCAGCCAATCAGAGCGGCTGTATGCAAATTAGCCCAGCCAACATGGCAGCCGCCACTCACGGACCTGAGTAAACGTTTAGGCAGCGTCCCTTGCAGCAGGAGCGAAAGCGATACTGTTTTGTTTTCGGCCCTTGGTGGGCAGGCTCCGAAACATGTTTCAGTAATGTAACAATCATAGAATCCTCGGGAGCTGAAGGGAACAGCAGCCTGGCCTGCCTTACTAAGAGTAACAAAGTCTCATTATAGACGCTGCGTTGCGAGGTGAAGCAGAGGAGGTTTCGTTAGCTCAGCCCACCTCAGCTTAAAGGAACAGAAACCTGCGTCCAGTCAGCCTTGCTGGGACGTTGGGTCAATGGGAGCTGTGGGCAGCCTTAAAGCCCCTCACCCAGGCTGGTCAGGCACGCCAGCAGGTGGACATCCCCCGAGGGGTCCCAGACTGTGAGAGGGCACAGGCCGGGCTGAGGGACCTCCCGAGTGCACAGAG
>PVJC01033499.1:0-19327 GCA_004026665.1 Murina feae | reverse complement strand
AGGGTTCTCCTGCTCGGAGGTCAGGAGCTCAGTGGCTGCTGGGGAGAGTAAAAGTGCAGGTGTGGGATGGGGTTGCTCCCAGTTCCTACCGGAAGGAAATGAACCTTTCTGGAAGTGTCTGAGGGACCCCCAGGGGTTGTCCCTCTGACGCTGATCTTTGAGACCAGAGCTTCACAGAAAAGCCAAAATCATTGATGTAATTGGGCCGGGGCAGGAGCGCACTTGGCATTTATTGCTGGAGTGGATAATGAAGAGACTGCAAATGTGGGAACGGGGCTGGTGAGCTCCCAGGACCCTCCTAGAGGTACCCGGACCCTGGAGGAAGGGAACTGGAGGGCTGCCTGCTCCTGCTGCTGTCCTTCTAACCCAAGAGGGGAGCGGCTTGTCCCAGATTGCTGAAGGACTGATGGTGGGAACCAATTTGGAGAAAGGATTCAAGAGACGGAGAGCAGGATGAAAAAGGATCAGGCAGGACCCGGGGGTTGGGAGAGGTGCGTGAGCTCTGACCCAACCATGCATCTGCTTTGATATCCCGTAGGTTCATCTCAGCAGCAAAATGGGGATAATACTCCAATCTACTCCTCGAAAGGCGGAAGTCGTGGAGAGAATCAAATAAAAAATCTGGATGATGTTCTTAGAACAGCGCCTGACATTCAGCATCCTTCGCACTCTCTGGCTCACGTGTCAAATTCGCCTGCCATCTGCTTTTGTAAACATTTTACAGAACTCAGCCATGTCCATTTGTTGACGTGTCGTCTATGCCGCTTTCCTAAGGCAACAGCAGAACTGAGTAGTTAGAACCGAGACCATGTGGCTCGTAAAGCCAGAAATATTTACCATCTGGCCCTTTACCAAAAACATTCTCCAATCTTTGCTGTAGAATATCAGCTGTTATCAGCCACATTACTAATACTGATTCCACAGAGATGTTCTAAGACTCAAATGAGGGAATGGCAAGCGGTTCACTTGCTATAGAAAACAGTGAGGCGATTCCTCAAATAATTAACCACAGAACTACCAGATCGCCCGGCAGTTCTGTTTCTGGGTATAACCCAAAGGAAATGAAAACAGAATATTGGAGAGAGACCTGCACTCCATGCTCACGGCCGCCTCATTCACAGTAGCCAAGACATGGGCACAACCTACGTACGTGCCATCAGCGGGTGAACAGAGAAAGACGGCATTTTATACGTGAAAATCATTTAGTCACGAGAAAGAAGGAAACGCTGCCATTTGCAACAACATGGATTAACTTTGAGGGCATTATGCTAAGTGAGATAAGTCAGAGAGAAAAATCAAATACTGTACGATATCGCTTATATGTGGCCTCTAAAGCCAGGCTTGTAAATGTAGGGTAAAATGGCGGTTCCCAAGGGAGGGAACAGCAGAGATTGGGTAGGAACAGCAGAGATTGTTTTTAAGGGTGCACACGTGTAACAAAGGCATAGATAAGACTTAGTGCCCAGTCTACTGATGTTAGACAACAAGAGTAGGTCTTAATCATAAACTTGCTGAGAGACCAGATCTGCATTATTCCCACCACAAAAAGGAAATAGTGTGAGCTAACGTGACAGTGGCGATCAGAATGCCACACAAATGTACCAAATCGACATGCTGCACACCTTACACTTACCCGGTGCTACAGCTCAAATATATCTCAATAAAAAGAATTTTTAAAGAATAAAATGAAGATAAATATGTAAAAAAACAAACAAACAACCCCTTTGAACATGTTTTAAATGAGCTAGGAAGGGATGGCTCCTTAAACCATCCATCCTAGAGAATGGAATTCTATGTAGACTTTTTAAATGGAATTTTAAAATTCTGTTTAAAAGACTACTTAATCATATGGAAACACACTCATGTTTACGTGTACACACATACATACAAGGTACTCATTACGTGCCTGGCATTGGCCAGGTATTATGCAAATTTACCCTCAAACTTCCTGTGAGGGTGGTGCTATTTTTATCCCCATCATTCAAGGTGAAGAGTGTTTCAGTGAGTCTCCAGGTTCACACAGGTAGTCAAAGGCAGATTCAGAACCCAGGCAAGCAAGTCAGTGGGCAAAACGGTACACGCAATACTATCTGCTTTTTGTAAGAACTATGGAAGTGTGTGTGTGCACACTTGGAAGGGACAGGGAAGACCTCTATCCCAGTGCTAACGGAAGTTCTTTGGGGTTGTCGGGAAACAGGCAGCATATTAAAATGCTCTTCTTTGTAGCGAATAATGTCTCCCCTGGAGCAGGGGTCATAGAGGGGAAAGGAGTGAGAAGAAGCAACGGGCTTAGGGACTGTGGAAGTGACAGGTGTCATTGACAGTCTTCCCACTTCAGACCTAATTATCAGCTCGGTTCATTAGGTCCAAAAGCCACTGTGAACTTTGGGAGAAGTGATTCCCAAGGAAAAGTTGGTGGTGCCAGGAGTCAGGCAATTGAGCAGCCCACTTCCCTCCATGGGCCTGCTCCCTCTGCTCCCCTGTCCCCGCGGGAGGCTGCAAAGCCACCTTGCCATCTCACCCTCCTGTCCTGTGCCCCCCCCCCCTTCCTTGGAGATCTGGGATTGCCTCGTGTCTCAGAAGAGCCTGCTGCTTTTTATAAACATTTTGGAAGCATCTCAAGCCCGGGAGAGAGAGAGAGAGAGAGAGAGAGAGAGAGAGAGAGAGAGAGAGAGAGAGAGAGAGGAAGCCACTTAGAAGAGATACATTTTGACAAACTGAGGAGCCCATGAGATCATCTTCCAGGTTTTTATTGTATTTTCCCTTATTCCAGAGAGTGGGAACGCATCCAAACCAGCAGGACTGCCTGTTACATTTCTGGGAGAAGAAAAGGAATCTGGCCCTGTCCTGCGTAGCATCCGACATTCACATATTTTTCTGGCTGAGATGTTTGGCCAAATGTCAGTGTTACTTGCAGAATGTGGCTGTTTTTATTTTAATCTGCAAACATCACTGCTGTGAATTACGACCTTTCCCCGGTCGGGGTATTAGAGTGGGATCCGGGGAAGTAGTGAAAGGCGATCCAGGCGAGGGAACAGCGTTTTGGAAAATGCAAACTTAAGAGGGACCTGTCAAAACATTCTTTGTTAAAAATGTTTTTTCCCTTTTGCTCAATTTCCAGAAACTTTTTTTTAGAGGCTTGGAACCATCAAGCCTCTTCCCCTTGGGATTGTGTTTTTACTGCAATAAATTCAAACAGGTGGGGCTGGAAATATATATTAATTGAGCGATGATTTATGACAAACACGGCGTTGTGAGCTGGAGATACATGAACACAGTGAGCCGGGGTCCTGTTGTTATGGATATTACGAACGAGCAGAATAGACAGCTGAATGATGCAGGGGTGCAGTGCTCTGCAGGATGCACTGGGTGACATGAAGCATGCGATGCTCTGACCTAGGCTGAGGGGTAGAAGAGGCTTCCGAGAAGCAGTGGTGATGGTCGGGCTCAGTTACCTGATAGCAGAGGGGCTAGAGATGGAGTTAAAATAGACAAGGGGCCTGGGGCAGAGGGAACAGCCCACCTGAGGGCCTGGGGGTGGAGAGAGCCTGGCACATCTGAGAAACCTGTTTCTTATCGAAGGGGTGCCCATTCTATCTGATAATCCAACTTCAGGCTGGACTTAGAATTATATTGTCTCCCTTCTCCCAGGCAGGACCTGCGCACTGGCCATCTTGGGCTTCTGTGTTTGAGCCGGCAGGGCCCGGCGGGGAGCAGAGTGTGGACTTCCATGCTTGACTGATGGTTCTGGGCTCTCAGATGGATCCGTCCTCTGATGGGCACTTCAGCAGGGTCTTTGGAGATTCCCATCACTGGGGACCTCACCGGCCTCCTCCTGACCTGGGCTAAGAAAGCACCACTCTGGGCCGCTGGTTAACCTCCCTCAGCCTCCAGGGACCTACAGGAGCCTTGGTGTCTCTCTGCTGGGGTCTTTGCACTTCCCATGGGTCCCTGTTGTCCCCACACCTGCTTGCTCCCACATGTAGCCCCACTGGGCCTGTGAGACACACGCAAAATCCTTCGCTCCAACAAATTCTGGGCGTGAAGGCCTGTCTAAGGTAGCTGCTCCTCACTCGGGGGAGCAGGTAACTAGTTTGCTGTTGTGGTTTTTCTGACTCTTCGGTGGGCGGTGGGAAGAAGTTCACCGTTTATCCACACTGTGAGGGCTTGGATTAGACTCTGGGTAATTTCCTTTTTCGTGGCCTGCAGTCAAAGTGTCATCTTCACCTCACTCCCTGGGGGAGGTCGAGTTCGAGTGCAAATCCCTGAAAAGAAATGCGCTCTCTTTATTTCCCATCTTCAGACCCTCAGCTATGCCTGACGGGGCGAGGGATGGGCGAGCCGGCCAATCAGTTCTTGGGCACCTACTTTAGAGTTTCTGTGGCACAATCTCTGTCATAAAGGGTCCCACCTCTTTGCCCTTCCTGGTCTTTGTGCCCTTTGCCATGTGACTTCACAGATTCCCTTGCTGAAGAGGTAGAGTCTAGCCCCTACCCCTTGGGGCTGAGTGGGCCATGTGACCTGCAGAAACCTGCAGAGGATGGCAGAAAGGATGGTCAGTGTCCAGCCTTGGCATCAGGAGGCCTTGTTGTTTCTTCTCTCCCTTCCCCACCTTTGCCATCACTGTGAAAACATGCTAGCCTTGCCCACCGGAGGAGGAGAAACAAGGGGAGTGAAGCTGAGCTGCTCCAGTTGCCCCGGCCCTCAGCTGGTCTACCCCAGTCCCGTGATCAGCTTTCGACAACATGAACACCCAGACACGTGTGCAAGATTGCTGGTTATTACATGCCATTGAAGCTTTGCGTTATTTATTACACAGCATTATGCTGGCATTAGACAACTGAGAAGTATCTGATATCTACAGCCTTAGGCTTCCACCTGAAAATTCCATATTGTCATAAATTTTGCTTCAAAACTCCATTTGATTTCCAAATAAAAAATAAAAAAGTACTCATACTCTCCCTCCAGTCCTTCTTTCTGACACTTAAAAGGCCCATGGCATTTCACTTATCTTAACCATATATAATGATAACACACATTTCACAAAGTGCTCCGTGACGCTGGATGGCCATGGTCATACATGTATAGAGGATGTTTCATGGGGCAGGACCGAGTGAAGCACGTGTCTAGGGCACAAAATCTAAAGGGGTGTCAAAAATCTCAAGAACCAAACTATCTTAATAAAATATTTTAAAAAAATAAGGCAAAATCCACAATGAACAAAATATCACAATTTTAAATAAAGAGATCATTCATAGTGCCATCTCAAACTCCCAGGAGACCCTAAAGCAAAAGAAAAAATCAGTACCACTAGTCTGCCACAACATCTTCCCTTCACCATAACTGGAGCAAAGGCTCTGAGAAGTCCTACGAGAAGAAAGCATGTGGCCGTGGGGCGAGAAGACACACGCCGTGCTAGGGAAGAATCCCCAACTCATTTCTAGACTCTCCCTACAAGGGTTTGCACTCAGCTTCTGAAAGAGAAAAAGAGAAAAGAAAGGCAATAGGTAGTTCATGTCCATATCATGCAAACATGCACGAACAGCAGTGTGGGGTGAGAGTTAAGAAAGCAGGCTCTGGGTCGGACTCCTGGATTCAAATCCTGGTTTAGCCACTTGTAGCTGTGTGACATTTAGCCTCCCGTTGCCTCGGTTTCTTCCTGTGACAAAATGGGGATAATAATACGAAGCTCCCGTGACACACAGTGCGTTGATGGGTTGGGAAGTGCTTTGCAAATGCCCAGGTCCACAGCAAGCTGTTTCCATTTTCATTTTTATTGTCTTGGAGGGCTTTTGACCCCAGTGGTCTCAAAGACCAAGTCCTTCCCTCTTGGAGTTCTTTAAGAATGGAGAATGAGGCACCAGGTTCATGTCACCCTGGTCACTAAGGAGGAGTAGCAGCACAAAGAGATCTGCTCAATTTCAGCTGCATGGAGAGGTGTGTTCGGTGTCTGGACTCAGATTGAATTGCACTGAGGCAGGGCCGGCCCATCAGGCCTCTGAGCTCTGCATCTCTGCGTCCTGCAGCAGGATGTAGGGCCCTGGGGTCCCAGAACATTCCTGTTCGCAGCTTCATACCCTGAGCAAAGGCCCATGGATGCCGCAGAGGGCGAGTCTGTGCCAACACTCCTCACTTTCTCCACGGGCACTGGGTACAGGTGGCAGGGGCGGGAGCCCTCTATAGGATGTTTCTCCAGCTTCCTCCCTGCATCCCGGTGATGAGCAGCCAGAGCTCAGAGAGGATGTATGGGGGCTGCGCAGAGAATTCTGAGACACCCCACATGGGCCTACCAAGCCAGCCCCGTGGGCCCATTTCCTCAGTGCCCTCAGGCCTTCCCTGACTCTGACTGAGTGGAGACAACAGGGATGCTCACACAGAGATGTGCAACACGTAGAGAGATGTGCTCTGGGTCTGGAAACAGATTTGCCTGGGTCCAAGTTCTGGTTCAATCACAGCTTCAGGCGGGCTGCTTAACCCCTGAGTGCTCAGCCAATGTTTGCAGAAACCTCCCCTGAAAGGCGTTTCCTAATTCCCACCGAGATAATGATGCCCTCGTGTGAGGTCTCAGCTCGTAAGTGTAAATTAAAGTTCTTATCAAACCAAATCATAATGCTTCACCATCCATCCGTCTGTCTATCCATCTGCCTATCCATTCATCCGCCCATCCATCCATCCACCCACCTACCTCCATCCATCTATCTCTGTTTATCTATTAGTATCTATATTTATATACTAATCTAAAAAATGAGCCTTTGTGAGGGACCCTCAGACTTGCAACCAGCTCTTTATAATTTATCAATCTATTTTTTGACTCCTTTCATGTGAATAATTACACATACACATCTTTGCTTTGAGCACAGCAAAACAGCTGATCAGGTGGCTTGTATTAGCTGATCCCCCATCACCAAGTATCTCAATTTCCCCACATTTTCTCCTCTTTTATAACTACCTAAACCTATGCAGACCTTTGTGATCATTCCCTAGAGTAAATTCCTAGTAATGGAATAGCTGAGTTAGCAAATTCTTAGACACCCCAACCCCTAGAATCCGCAAATCAGGAACTCTGGGGCTGGGGTCCAGGGACCTGTGTTTGAGTGGGCCTCTTGGTGATTCTGATGCACTCACACATAGAACCACTGCTTTAAGATTCCTGGAGCGTGTGTCCAAGAGGTCACTGTCAGCCATCGCTAGGTATTGGCAACACAGCACCAGGCACATGTGGAAGACTTTGCATGCTTGTCTCAATGAACTCCCCCCAAAACTGGCGAAGTGGGTGCTATGATGTGTATCCCCACTTTACAGGTGAGGAAACTGATGCATGGAGAAGGTAACTTGCCGGATGTCACACAACAATTAAGTGGCCGAGCTGGGACTAAGACCCATCTGTCTGTTCCAAAGCATGTCACATGCTTGCCTCTCTTGAGGAGATTTAAGTGTCAGCCCCAAGACGCAAGAGAAGGAGAAAGAATTGGGTTTAGCAAGGCCAGTCCGTGAAACCCACATTTATTTAAATGTCAGTATCACCCGGGGAGTTTTTTTTACTTCCCGATGCCCAGGCATCGCCATCTCGGGGCAGTGGGACCGCCACACTCTTAATGCTCCCTGGTGATTCCGACGGGCCCCTAAGATTGAAAATCATCGGGGTTAAGAGTTTCCTTCGCACTCCAGAGGCTGGCTTCCTGCTCCCCTTTACTTCTGCTCAGTGGTGCACCCACTGGTCCCATGCTCTCTTTTGACTTCAGTGCTGCACCAGCCACCAGCTGGGAGGCTGTCTCCTCTGCTACCCATGGGAGGAAGGCACAGATCCAGCTGGGCCTCAGAGATGGAGCCTCTATGGCTAACAGAATTCTAGGTGTGGAGTTCGCCTTTGTGTTACATATGGGAAACAGGCTCAGAGAGGGCCAGCGAACTTCCTGAGGTTGCACAGCAAGTCCTTGTGGGGGGGTGGGGGGTCCCCTCCCAGAACCTGCTTTTTCCCTAAGCTCAGAGGCCCGAAGCCTAAGCCCTCTCGCTATGAGAGCAGCTCGGAGTCCTCTTGCGGTTTGGATTCCTCCTTTGCAACAGCACTTTGCATTT
Source organism: Murina feae (assembly GCA_004026665.1). Lineage (NCBI taxonomy): Eukaryota > Metazoa > Chordata > Mammalia > Chiroptera > Vespertilionidae > Murina > Murina feae. The sequence goes on along the minus strand of PVJC01033499.1, from coordinate 11,251 downwards.
TCGCCTAAATTCCTTCCAGCTGTCAGGTAGGAGAGCCCCTTGATAAGGATTCCCGTGTGGGTGAGAAACATTTTCCAGAGGTAACGGAGAGCACCAGGCTCCCGCCCTGGCCCTCTGCGAGCATATGGAATATATTGTGGTTGGAGGGAAATATATTTTAAGAATTTCTCCTGCATCTTTTCAGATACATTCCACCCAGGATTACTACAGGTGTCATGAAAAGTGGGCTTTTGCTCCATCCCCGAGGAGGGGCGAATCAGCTCCAGGGCCGTGGGAGCCAGAGCCAGCCTCGGCCCACGACTGGAGGAGCCTGAGACCGAAACTGCCCAGGTCCAGGATTTGGTTGCTTCTCTGTTTCCCCTGGTGGGCGTGGGCTGGCTTGGGTATTAGTGAGAATGATGCTCTTTATTGAGTCCAATCCCCAACTCGATCCCCTCCCCACATGTTGTTTCCTTCTAAGTTATTGTGCATTCATTTGGAGTTTTGCTTGTGGCCTGCCTTCCCTCATGAGGGCAGCGACTATCCTGTGTTGTTTCTCAGCTTCTAGAATATTACCTTTCACATAGTTGGTACTCGATAAATATTAGATGAATGAATGAGCTGACTTTTTCACATTTATTCTATTACTTAATGTTCACAGCAACCTGATCGGGTAGGTACTGTTATTTACCTCCATTTCATAGGTGAGAGGAATGAAGCCTAGAAAGTTAAATAACTTGACCCGGGTCACATAGCTTGTATCGGAGACATACACACACAGGTCTATGTAATTTCACAGCCCATGTTCTTAACATTCCATGGGAAAGACAAGAAAAGTGCGTCAGGAGGCCAAGACTCAGTGAATACCCTAGTGCCAATATCCCTTCTTTGGACTGGATTCTTTGAAATCTGCTTGCTGTGGAATGCAAAAAAATTATGTAAATTAATCATAAGGTTTTTCAAGTGTATTGAGCATTTCCACCAACCAGGCTCTAGGCCAAGCACTCCACATGGGTAATGTCGCTTCACCTTACAAACGAAAGAAACCCATAAAGCAGCACCGCCATTATTTCTCTCTTAGAGATAGGAAACACAAAGCCTTCAAGTGTCCGAGCCACCTGCCCAAGGATGCACTGCAGGCAAGTGGTAGAAATGAAATCTAAACCGTGTCATGCGACTCTTAACCATCTGGGTAATGAACGCAATTATTTTAGGTGAATCCAGATTCACTCTATGGGTAAGAGAGAGGAGAAGCTTAGCATTGAGTTCTAGAGCCCAAAGTGCCAAGCCATTAGGTGGCTAAGAACTGGTAGCGTCTTCCTTCCCCAGCAGGATTCAGTTCAAGAGCTGACAACACTCAGTGAGCGTCCGCCCACTATGTCACCAGGGCGGGGGAGAGTGACGTCACAGAGGCATCTGTCAGTAGCTCACTTGTACCCCGACTACTTCTCCCTTTGTACCCTCCACTGGGAACCCCTCCCCATGCATTCATTTGGAAGACATCAGATGGCCCCAGTAAGGGAGCATTAACAACGCGGCCAAGGGCAACGTGCATATTTTCCACCTTCTCAGTGAGCCTACACTAATGGGTCAGCCCGAAGTGGCTCAGAGGAAATCAATACTTTGCCCCTGGTCCCTGAGCTTCACAATGAGCTGACTCAATGCCTTGTCCTATTTAACTCCTTCCTGTAACCTTGGCAAGGAAGCATATGCGCCGACACAGTAACTGCTCTTCTTTCTCCCGGAGGAAGAAACTCCCTCTGTGTTTGCTCTCCCCAGACCCTAGCGAAGACCACTTTCCCTATGTCCCAGTGTCGCCCAGACATATCTGCTTTGAATCATTGTCTTAGCATATATCCAGGGAACAAGGATTCCCCTTTAACAAAAGACAGAACTTGACTTTGGCCCTGATTCAAACCTTGGAGTAATTCCTTCCCTCCTTACTCACTTGAATCCAGTGGAAGTCAATAAATAGAATGTGAGGAAGGTGTTGATGGCTCTGACCACCCTCCTCAAGGACTCTTCGCACACCCCATCATCTCCCCCACGAGACAGATCTGTGTCATTTAACCTGCTTTCAGAATTTGAAAGCACTTTCTCTTTTGGCTTTCAAACCATTTTTTCAATTATGATCAAACAGCTCCCACTAATCTCTTTTAAAAGCGAGTACGTGACTGAACCAGGATTCGAACACAAGTTGCCTGACTTCAGAGCCCAAGTTGCGACTTGCTGGTGCCCATTACAGCCCATCCTGGGGCCGCAGTGCCTGCTCCTGAGTGATGCTGATGACTGGTCTGCCGAGCCCACCCTGTCAGCAGGGAGATTACTGTGTTTACAGAGGGCTGGAGAGAGGTGCAGGCGGGAAGAAATCTGCACCAGAAGTTCCCAAGATAGAAGGAACAGACATGGAAGAGGATGCCCCTTCTTCCCATACTGGCCGTCTTCCACACAGAGATGCTCAGAGGACATGCTCAACATAAACGTCTTGACTTAGTTTGACATCTGAATTAATTAGGATAGAAGTTCACTTAAATGTTACAAAGACCCAAAACGATAGTAACTGAAATGAGTCAGTGTCAGTCAGTCTAGTCTCTCTTTCTCACCAGTCCATGCATAAGCCATCTGGAGCTTAAATGACACTTCACGGTGTCATGTACTCAGGCTTGTTCTCTCTCTTCACAGCCCATTGAGCTGAACTTGGTCACATGACCACAACTGCAAGGGAGGCTGGGAAATGTAGTTTTTTGCTAGGTGACCATAAACCTAGCTGAAATTTGGGGGAATTCCTTACTAAAAAAAAAAAAAAAATACCGTTTTTATCACAAATATTCAAGTACTTGGCAGTGACATACATTTCATACATACTCGTGTGTGTGCTTGGCTATCTTATACATTCACTACCACACTGATAATCACAGTGAATATGTATTTTGCTGTGATTTTCCCTCCAGATATTTTGCATCAGTCAGGTCCCAGTAGGAAAGATGTGACACACTAAGCAAGTCATTGAGGAGAGTTTGATAAATAAACCGTGTAGAAGATTAGGCAGGGTACAATACTTCAGGGCTAGCGACAGCAGTGTATCAGTCTGTGCTCGCTCACCCGGACATGGATGAGCCACTTAGCCCTTGACCACCTAGCCACAAACTTTTACATGTCTGTGTCTGCCTGCCTGTCTGTCTGTCTGTCTCTGTACATATAAGAAGAATGTATTGTCTTATTTAAGCGAAGTCATCATTACTTGTTGTTTGTTTCTCTTCATGCCTGGTTTCTCTAGGGAGTGGACATCAGATAGACTGCTTTGAAACTGAAGACAAATTTCCAGTCTTTTTTCTACCACTTAGCTATGTGCTCTTGCAAAAGCCACTTAGCCTCTCTGAGCTGTGCCATGCTTATTTGTCAAGTGGGGATACTACCACCTGCCCCAATTTCCTCTGAGAACTCTGAAGGGATAGAACTAACAAGAAAGGAGGGAAGTGTTTTCTCAGGGAGTAGAACACTCTACAAAGTGGACAAAATATATTGGATCAGGAATTCATAATCCAACACATTTCAGCTCTTTCCTCTTGGAAGTCATAGAACTTCTGCAAAGTCAGCTTAGCCTGGCCCTCCCCCAAGGATCAGAGTCATAGAAAAGTCCTTACTATGCCTCCAAGGCCTGATACGATCTAATCCTTGCCTAGTTTTTAGCTTCATCTCTCACAGTTCTTCCCGTGCTCACCATCCTCCAGCCACCATGGCCTTCTTTCCATTCCTGACAAAGCTGTGTCCATTCCCACTTCTGCTCTGTAGCTCTGGCTTTTTCCTTTGCCCATACCTTCACATGGCTGACTTTTGTATAGGATGCAGGTTTCCACTTAAATGGCACCTCCTCAGAGAGGCAGTCCAGGACCATTTAGTCTAAAATTCTCCCTGTGACATGCCTATATCTCCACCTTCTCACATTATTTTAATGGCACTCATCACTCTGAAAACCTTATTCACTTATATCTTTGCCTTTACAGTCCACCCACTAGGTGTACACTCAGTGAGAGCAGGGACTTTGTTTCAAGAATAGCATCTGGGATGCGTTAGGTGCTAAACTTTTATTAAATCAATGAACCAGAAGAACATGCCTGGAGAGAGCAAGCTGTGAATTATTGGTTGGTGGGATGACGAGTACCTATATTAGGGACCCCCACTTAACTACCATGGCAGAGACTGACAAATATCTCTCAATACCCCTTTCCCCCTCCCTTCAGTAACAGAGCCTCCAAATTTTAGCTAAAAACTTGGCTAATTATAATAAAGATGACATTTCAGCTAGGTGTGCCGACATGATTAAGTCAAAGCAGAAATGAGATGCGCTTTTCGAGATAATGCTCTTGAAAGATAGAGGTGTACCTCCCCCCCGGGCTTTACCCTTCTCAGAAAGAAGGCTGGAATGCAGACTTGATGTCAGGAGCTGGGCAGCCACCTTGTATCACCATGGACACCATGTGTTGAGGATGATTATCACAAGATAGAAGAAAGCGGGGTCCCTGACACGGGTGAGCCACTAAGCCCTTGGCCACCTACCCAGATTTCTACTTGCATGGAAAAGAAACTTTGTCATGTTCCAGCCACTATATTTAGAGGTCTCTTTGTTAAAGTGGCTTAATTTTTATCTTCACTAATGTCTCTTACTTTCCCTACAGTTTCAGTCATCAATGTTGCTATAAACGATCTCACACTGCTTCCGCCAATCTGTTTGGTCCTAGCAACAGTTGAAAAGACTGCCCTTTTGGAAAATGTATTCAAGAGAAATGACCATTCCTCCCTCATCCACATGTAGCTAAGCTTCTGACAGAGACGAATGTTTATTGAGGTTTGGTTCTCCCTGGGATTTTGAAAGAGTCTTTCCTCCCAGTTATCTGAGATCCCTTCTTTGAAGCAAGTGCATTGGTTTTTGGCCTGCTACCTTTCAGTAATAATTTATCTTCTCCGGGAAATTCAGGAAATGGAATCTGTGGATGTTTTCTAATCAGAGAGGGAGAATTTGGCTTTTTTTTCCCATCTTCCGACTTTCAAGCTCCATCAGAAAAGACAGCATCTAAATTTAAACCGGAACTTGAAACCTCTGTGCTTCTTGGGGGCGGGTGGGGGGAGGGGGTCTTTGATAACTCTGGCAAAGGTTTTGTTGGGACAAGGTTCACGTTTTCTTTAGTGAGGCTGTTTCACTTCTAATCTTTTCTTGTCTTTAAAAATGAACACGTATATTTTCCACAGGCACTCCTGAAGCTGAAGCAGAATCACTTTCTTTGCATAACCCTGGTTTTGTTACAAAAGGTGGGCTGCCATGGAAGTGTTTGCTAGTCCAGGATGGAGAACAAAGCTGCTGCAAAGGAGCCTGGGAGTCTTGGACTCATGCCAATTCTTTCATGGGAACAAGGCACATGCTAGGCATTGTGGCACATCGTGCGTTTACCAGGATGCCAAACTTCAGGGCCACTCATTCCCATAAGCCCCTTCTCCTGCTGGGACAGGCCCACCAATGTGCACACATGGCCATATGTTTTGTAAAATTCACAAAAGGAAGGATTACGATCCTTCTCTCTTTTCTAGTCCGATTTCCCCTTCATTACACTATCCCTTGTGGGATCCATCAAAAGGGAAGTTGAATTGCTAATATGTTTAGTTTTGTTTTAATGGTATCTTTTTCTGTGGTTTGCAGTTATTCTGTGTATAGATATTCTCAGACTGTCCTAGAGGCTCTAGAAATATTCCAATGACCCAGTTTGTCCTATAGCACCTCCCCCCCGCCCCAAAAAAATGTGAGGAGTAGAGGAAAACACTGGCTAGAGGAAAGGTGGGATTGTCCAGAGTAAATAATATTAAAAATAATATTTATATGAAGACATGGAACATGCAGGTCTCAAAATGTAAGGGAAACACTTTGCAGTGTAGAAGGCAGTTCATTAATAAAAATATGATGTTATTTTAATGGCTTCTCTACCATTGATATCTGTCAGCTTTTGAAAATTTATCTCTTTTCTCATGCTAAATAAATGTTCATTTTTATACTTAGTGGTGCATTCATAATTTTATTTTATTTATAGTATAAATAGTATAAATAGTATAAACTTCAGGCCCCACAAATCCTGAATCGGATATGGCTATGGGGCAGGCCCCCTGGGACACATTCCATAGCATTGCAATGACTAGTGTTTTCATTTTACAGCGGAATGGACTGATATTTGAGGAATTCTTTATACTGATAATTGGTAAACAACAGCCTGTGGAACAAATGTGGCCCATTGCCTACTGTTGTAAATAAAATTTTATTGGAACATGGCTGCGTTTGTTTGTTTGCATGTTGTCTATAGTTGTTATCACACTATAGAGGCAGCATTGACTTGAGTCGTTGTACCCAAATTTTTGACATGCAAAGCTTAAAACATTGACTAGCTGGCCTTTAACAAAGAAAGCTGACCCCTTCATACTATGGACCCCTGAAAGAGGGCTGATGGCAGGCCATGACCCTAAGAGACCTGATCAATGTTTTGTCAATATAGCTGTCAGGAGGAATGCTGAGGCTCTCTCATGGACCACACCCAAGCCAGGACATGTCCATTAGAACCACCATTTTCCAACTGAGCCTTGACTATATTTCTCATCTCCTGCTCAAACACTTCTGATGGCTCCCCAGTGCCCACAGGACTCTTTAGCCAGCAGCATCACACTCTTCTCTGATCAGGCTGGATCCCACTTCTCTGAATCCCCCCTACTCTCCTACATATTCTCTCTTCTGGCCACCTGAGTCACTATGGCTATTTCTGCCTCAGTATCCATTGACCAGAGGAAGAACGTTGGTAAGCTAAAAGTTAGACACTTTTAGTCCGCCTGGCTCCAAAATGTACACTTTTCATCACTGTATTAGGCTTTTCCACTGACAGAATTATTTATTGAATTCTGAGGTGCAGCTGGGAACACGGTCATCCAGATAGACTACATTTCCCAGTCTCCCTTGTAGCTATTCATGGCCATGTGTCTGAATTCTGGCCAATGGGATGTGAGAAGCCATGGAATGTACAACTTCCTGACTGTGCTGTCAAAATGCAGGGAGGTGTCCTCCACTTCCTCTTTCTCCCTTCCCCTTGGCTGAATAAGCAGCAGGCTTCTTGCATCACAGCAGCCTCACGTTGAAGATGGCAGAGAAAACCAATGCAAAGAACTTGGGTCTCTCATTCTGTGAAGCCACCCCAACATCCGGGATCATTTATGCTCAGATTATTGCATAGGAAAGAAGTAAACTTCTATCTTATTTAAGCCCCATCTTTTTTGGCCTTTACTGTCAAGGCTAACCCTTTATTCTGACTAGTAAATAACCCTCTCACCACAGTCACATCCATCAATTTCTATGGCTTTTTCTTCTGGGGGTGGGGGAGTAGCAAGAGGCTGGTGGACTGGAGTCAAGGGCTGGTTAAGGACCCCCAGACCCTTCCAGTGCCTCCCGCCTTCACGGAGGAGCCACAGCCAAATTCTCAGGTCCCAGATCCAGATCTCAGAGCCGCTGTCTTTGGGACACACCTCTTTGTCCAGGACTCATTCCTCTGGCCAGGCTATATTACAACAACATAAACACGGTGGACTGTTTCCACAGCAACTTCACAGGTTCCTTCCTTTTGTAGGAAGGAAGCTGGAACTTGGACAAGGGACAAGTTCTCCCCTGGGGAAGAGAGTGGATTGTGTTAGACCCTTCTCAGAGTGGATCAGGTTGGCTCCTTCTCAGCTAGGAGTCGTAAGTGTCATGCTTCAGAGCAAATAAGTGGAGTATTTGCCTCGTGGACTCTCTGTTCACTTCTACTTGGCTGTTCCGGGGCCCTCCTTCCTTCCTGGTATTGGTCAAGAACAGCAGTAAACGGTGTTTTGTGGAAAGGCTGAACTCCCACAAAATGCTTTCCCAACTCACCAGTTACACTACCTAACATCCCATCAGCAATAAATGAATAACTTTGGCTTAAGCCTAACCCTCTTCCTCCCCAGTCCTTGTTTATGGGGAAAGAGCAGCTGGCCCTATAAAAATAATTGGAGCTACAATTTATGTTGACTGGGTTTCAACTCCTAAATTCTGCACAGTGCTTGCTGGAAAGAGCAAAGAACAGGATCACCCATGTGTCCCTAGTGGAGTTTGGGGATGGAGCTGCCTTTGAAAGAAGCAGAGTGTGGGTAGCTCATTAGCATATGTCTCAGGTCCCTTCCCATGCAGGCAACTCCCTTGTTGTGTTCAAGCCCTAGAAACCTGGGGACCATCTTTGCTTTCACATTTAAAGATTGAGCTGATTTAGGCTCCTGAAAGTGTCCGTCACATGAGGTGGCTTACAACATGGGCTCAGTAAAGTCTGCTGAGTGAAAAATAAGTCAGTCAAGTTCCCAGAAGGAAAAGATGGTGCCACAAGTTGGGTAATTTGAAGGGAGTTGAATAAAAAGACTATTTATAAAGGTGAGGGTGGGATGCAGAGATACTCTAGGGAGCGGGGTTCCTCGGTTTAAAGGGGTGAGAGGAAGTAGCAGTTATTGGCACTTTGAAGGACAAACTCATGCGGAGACAGCTACTTTGAGAGGAGCTGTTACCTGTGGTTGAGGTCACCTCTAGGCCAAAGCAAATACCCCAGAGGATATACTACAACCTGACTACTTCTACCTTCTTGCTTCCTGCGGGGGCTTCCCATTGGCTAAACCCAACCAGAATTTGGCGAGCATGGGAGCATGGTGTGGTCCACACAATTTCAGCTCTCAGGCACAGAGCAGGATGGGGCAGAGTGGAGAGCGGACCTAAAGCACATGGGAAACATCTTGTACAAGTCGATATGAGCAATACGCAATATAATTAGAACTTTTAGAAATGACTGTCATTCATCAGAACTCCTCCTAACATGACATGTTCAGGGATGGAAAATAAATGGAAGCAACAGATAACAATTATTGAGTCCTTACTGCACGAGACACTTTACAAATATTACTGAATGTTCACAACAAGCCAATGCGGTAAGCACTCTCCTTATCCCATTTTACAGAAAAGAAGACAAGGCAAAAAGAGATGAACTGTCCAAGGTGACCACTGGCAATGCTGTGGGAAGCAGACTCCGAGGCCTGGAGGAGTTCACTCAGAGACTTGTGCAAGGGAGGAGACATATGCGGGAGTGGGCACAGGGATAGGCTGAGCCATGACTAAGGCTCAAAGCCTTCGCTGACTGCATGGGAAGCTCTGGGACTAGAATGGCCCTTTAACGTTGTCTCCAGTTGGGCCAAACGGCTGGGTCTTTGCACCTCTGCCACCATCGGCCATTATATGTGGGCCACCCCCAGAAGGGTGTGAGTGCAAGATCCCCGAGGAAGCTGACAGCTGAAGGCTGTCCCAAAGTCTGTGGACGTCACAGCATCCACGCAGCAAGTGGCAGAGCAAGGTCTCCACTCCACGGAGACACTGCCCCTGCACCACTTTCCTTAGAACAAAATGCAACACCATCACAGCAAGCAGCACAGCCTGCAGCGGGCAGACCTGGTACTTGCCTAGCCCACCTCTTCCATAAGCTCATTCCCCAGCTCGGCTAGCTATTCCCATTTCCGGCTGGCACGTGAGACCTGGGGTGCATTCTTTCCAGCGTTCACCCTGTTAACTTTGTTGGAATGCTCCTGAATGTGGGGAGTTCCAGAGTATTCCAGAATGTTCTGTGCAACCCAGCTCTAGTTACCTGTCATCTTTCTCCCTGCGTTGGACCTGCACAGCAGAGCCTCTTCTATGCCAAGTCAGTGTGACTCAGAAAGATTCCTCAGAAAGAGACAGTCTAGGGGCCAATCCACTACCTCCCCACCAGCCCTGACAAGTGGGTTTCATCCCCAGAACTGGAAGAGACCACCACTGTGTGAGCACAGTGAAGTATCAGTTGTCCCACTTAGGGGTCAGGTTATATCATGGCAGATGTCTTTAAACTTCAGTGTGGTACTCAGATTGGTGACAGGCTTCGTGAGGGGAGGGAAACCGAGTCTCAGAGAGGGTGAAGACGTGCGCAGGGCCAGGACTCCAACTTGGATCTGTGGCCTGCAGAATCGGAACGCGTGGACGGGGGACCCTGCGGAAGTGGCTACTGGTCTGCGACAGCCTTGGGGAGAGAGATGGAAACCATGCCCCCTTCCTCACCCCGTCCCCCAGCTCTGAACCCGTCCCTGTGGGGCCTGGGAATTGGGTCAGACAAATCAAATATACAAAGCCCAGCCTTTGTTTGACTGTCTTATCTAATGTGCCTTCTCCTCCCCTGGACAGCTGGGTCCTATCAGATGAGTGGGGACTATTAGGGCACGAGCCTCTCCCACTGGCCTTTGAATCCATGGGAGACCAGGAGAGCTCAAGACTTGGGGCACTTCCACAGAAAGGGGTGGGGGTGGGCTGTGTTGGGGGCAGCTGCCCTAGACACCTTGTCCTCCATTAAGCCCAATGGGTGGATGCTGGCCTTGGGTCCCAGCGATCCGTTCTGCCAGACTATAACCACGGTTTCCTCTCCATCCCTAAATCCAAAGGAGGGACAAGAAATATCTGTCTCTGATTTACTCTCCTCTAAGATGACTCGAAGAACCCCCACCCCATCTTACACCCAAGTCTAAAGGTCTTTAGTACAAACAACCTTTTATGGCCATCTTGGATTCTCAGGAGAACTGCACCTTTAAAGGGCTGGGACCTTCTTGCTTATGCCAAAGGATAGCAACTCTAAGAATACAGCTCAGGAGCTGGTGAAGGTGGGCAAGGCCAGGTGCGTGTATGTGCTGCACGCGCGTAGGAGAAGGGGTGGTGTGTGGGGAATATCCCTGCTCCCCCCCACCCCTATACGTTTGCCTGGGTAAATACTAAGCAATGGGGCATTTAGCACCTTGTAATCATTAGTGGATTTTTAAAAAGTCTTCTTTGTACCATCCAATCGCTTGAACCCTTTCCTGGTCACCATGTTATTGAAAGCATTGATTCTACTTTCAAAAATCCTATTTCTGAAGTCTTACGCACTCTGTGCAGAAATATCAGGAAAAACAGAAAGAAATGCAAGAAATCACCAACTGTCTAACAATCCCTAGACAAGTAACATGGGGAGGGTGGGTGCTTTGTTCTCAGTTTTCATGTATGATCTAACAGGAAGATTCTCTGTGTATTGCATTCTCTGCTCTTTGCATTCTCTGATGCCATGCGTGAGCTTTCCAGGCCAACCCACGTTCTCCAGCAGTGCCATCTGGATGAGCCCACGTTCTCCAGCAGTGCTGTCTGGAT
>PVJC01033498.1:0-19328 GCA_004026665.1 Murina feae | reverse complement strand
CCGAGCCTCAGATGCGGCTGGGGGCAGGTCTCCAGTGGTGACACACACACACACACACATACACACACAAGGCGCCTGGCAGACTGGGGCCATCATAGGACATCCACTGAGGGGTCCCAGACTGTGAGAGGGCACAGGCCGGGCTGAGGGACTCCCTCCACCCCGAGTGCACAAATTTTTGTGCACCGGGCCCCTAGTAGAGAAATAAGTTTAAATCCCATCTCTGTTAGTATATCTGGAGCTTTGCCTGGCATTCTGGTTACCTATCTATTACTGTCTAACAAACTACCCCAAAACTTAGTGGGCAAACAACAACCATTTTATTACACATATACATTCTCTGGGTCAGGAATTTGGACAGAGCACAGTGCAGTGGCATGTCTACATCAGTATTTATGAGAGCACAACGGGGAAGACTCAGATGGCTGGGGGAGACTCTGGTGACTAGGACCTAGTCACCTGGAGGCTTCTTCACTGACCTGCCTGGGCTGGGATGGCTTGAAGGCTGGGCTCCGCTGACACTGTCAACTGGAGTGCCTCCTGTGGTCTCTCCAAGTAATTTGGCTTTGCTTAGAGCACGGCAGCTTCAGTATAGTCACACTTCTTTTATTTTTTAAAATGTAGATTTCATTGATTTTTACAAAGAGGAAGGGAGAGGGACAGAGAATTAGAAACATCCATCAGCTGCCTCCTTCATGCCTCCTATTGGTGATCAAGCACTCAACCAAGGTACATGCCCTTAGCCAGAATCAACCTGGGACCCTTCTGTCCTCAGGCTGATGCTCTATCCACTGAGCTAAACTCGTTAAAGTGTCACAGCTCTTTTATTAAGCCAATTGGCTCAGTGCTCCAAGAATGAGCAACAGAAAAGGCACAAACTACATAGCCTTTAATGACATGGCTTTGGAAGTCATATCACATTACTTCTTACGTAAAATGTTGGTGGGATCATTCACACCTTCACCCGGACTCAACAGGATGGGACATAGACCACATCTCTTAATGGAAAACATATCAAAGAATTTGCAACCACTTAAAAATACTTTTAAAAGTAAATTTATTAGGGGTAACATTGGTTAATAACATTATAAAATTTTCAGCTGTATGAGATTATAATTTGACATTTATACCCTATGGCATGTTCCTTACCCAAAGTCTAGTTTCCTTCTGTTGCCATATATTTGACCCCCTTACCCACTTTGCCTCCCCTGCTTTCCACTTTGGTAAGCACTATTCTGTTGTCTGTATATATGAATTTGTTTTGTTTTGATTCTTTTTGTTTCATATTCCTCATGAGTAGAATCATGGCATTTTTGTTCTGTTCCATCTGACTTATTTCACTTTGCATAATATTCTCAAGATCTATCCATATTGTCACAAATGGCAATATTTCAATTTTTATGGTTGAGTAGTATTCCATTGTATATATGTACCACATTTTAAAAATTATTTTTATTGATTTCAGAGAGGAAGGAAGAAGGGAGAAAAACATCAATGATGAGAGAGAATCATTGATTGGCCGCCTCCTGCACATCCCCAACTGAGGGGCAATCCCACAGCTGGGCATGTGCCCTGACCAGGATTGAATGGTGACCTTCTGGTTCATAAGTCAATGCTCAACTACCGAGCCACACTGGCCAGGTCACATAATTTTTATCCAATGATCTGTCACCAGGCAGTTAGGTTGTTTGATTTTCTTGACTATCTTATATAATAAAAGGCTAATATGCAAATAAACCGGATGGTGAAATAACTGGAACAACTGAACAATTGAACAACTGGTCACTATGATGTGGGATGACCACCAAGGGGGCATGTGCAGAACATGGCGGGCATTGGCCACGGTGGGATGCTGGAGCAGGTGAGCAGGGTACCAGACCAAGATGGAGCACCAGTCGCTGTCTTTGGGGCGAGCCTCTGGTAGTTACTGAAAATTCCTTGCTCCCGCGTGCTGTGGTCCCACCTGGTGCTTGCACCTGCTGCCAATGCCGGCCCTGCTCTCACTCACAGCTGGTGCCAGAGCCACCACTTGCACCCATTGCCAGTGCCCAGCACTGGTCCCTATCACTTGGCATCATCAGTGGGTGTGAGCGGTGGCTGCTGGCCCTGATCGCCCCTGAGGGCTTTTCCACCTCACCCTGCTCCTGAGGGGTGATCAGGGCGGTAGCCGGCCCTGCTTGCACCTGCTGCTGGTGCTGGCCCCAATCACTCTGTGCTATCAGTGTGTGTGAGTGGGGCTGACACTGTCAGAGCATGGAAGCAGTGGCAGCAGGAGCAGGGTTGCCGGCAGACAGGGAGCTTAGCAGGAGGGGCAGGGCAGAGGTGCAGAGGATGGGCCGAGACCCGCCCCTGTGCCTACCTCAGCCTCGCAGCCCACAGTTCCTTTCAGGGTACACGAATTCATGCAGTGGACCCCTAGTTGTAAATATGCTCCAATAAACATATGGGTGCATATATCTTTACAAATAAGTGTTTTCATATTTTCACGTAAATACCCAGGAGAGAAATTGCTAAATCATATGGTAGTTATATTTTTTAATTTTATGAGAAACTTCCATACTGTTTCGCTTAGTTGTAGCCATGTTTTTAAAACCACCACTTGGAGGTTTCACATTTGATCCTCACATGAACAACACAAGTTATGTATCATTAGCTCCATTTTATAGAAGGAAACACTGGGGTTCATAATGACCATAAAATTCACCCCAAACTAGTAAAGTACTGGGCTAATATCTGGCTTCCTACATTTTCTTATGCTCATGGTCTCTCCAGTGAACCTGTAAGCCTGCAGACCATACTCTCTCCCCAAGCAAAGGAAGGAATCGCAGCTGCCTAACTGCTCAAACAGGGGCCAGGATCCTGCCTTTCCCTTTGGCTGATTTATTCCCATAAACTAGCCTTGCAGGCCAGGCCCGAGCTCTGCCTCTTGTTCTTTGGCTCCCGTGCTGCCCTTGGGGCTCCGTGTTGGGTTTTGCCTTGAGTTTTAACCACCTGTTTGCCTTCAGGGACCTTGGCCTGACTCGTCCTCTGCCTTCAGCAGGCTGAAGCATGGGGATGACCCACTTGGCTGGCACCTGTTGCCAGGGGATTTGGACACCATAGATATTCAACAGCGATGACACAGGTATGATAAGAGTTAGCGGTGACAGCTGGGCCATTCCTCACTGAGGCCCTAAGGAGTTCGGTTGGCCAAGGGCCCCAGGGCCTATAGTCAGAGTAATTTATTTATTTCTCTTTCTTGCTAATGCCAAAAGCCCATCCCATGTCCAAAGGACTGGGAGAGGGCTGCAGCAGCATCAGACAATATGTTCTCGCACATATTGTCCAAAGGCAAGAAAGAAAGAGCAGGACTTCTGGCATTCTTTTTTATCCTCATCTGAGGATATTTTTTCTATTCATTTTTAGAGAGAGTGGAAATGGAGGGGACAGAGGGAGGGAAGGAGGGAGAGAGAGAGGGAGAAGGGAGAGAAGGAGAGGGAGGGAGGGGGAGAGAGAGGGAGGGGGAGAGAGAAAGAGAGAGAGAAAGAGAGAGAAACATCAATGTGAGAGAGACACATCAATTGGTTGCCTCCTGCACTACCCCATTTGGGGCCAGGGATCGAACCTACAATGGAGGTACATGCCCTCGACTGGGAATTGAACCCACAGTCCTTTGACCTGCAGGCCAGTGCTGTAACTATTGAGCCAAACCAACCAGGGCAAACAAGGATGAACTATTTCCTAGAAGTTCCCCACCCGTCACTTCCCCTGGCATTCCAGAGGCCAGATCAAGGTCAGATGGTCACCCCAACCAATCCCTGGCAAAGGGAAATGAGTTATTATACATACATAAAGTTTTAAAATAGACTTTACTAATATTCTAATGACTATGCATGGTGTCAGGGGTGGGGGTGGGTATTAGACTTATTGGGGAAATGACTTCATAAGTGATATAAGTGGCTAACGATTATGCTGTGCACCTGAAACTAATATCATATTGAATGTTAACTTTATCTTTGTCCTTTTTATTGAATTTACTGGGATGACATTGGTTAACAAAATTATACAAATTTCAGGTGCTCAATTCCACAACACATCCACAATAAAATCCACCTGTACACTGTATTATGTGTTTGCCACCCCAAGTCAAGTTTCCTTCCATCACCATTTATCCCCCTATACCCTCCCCCATTACCCCAGCCCCCCTTCCCCCAACAGTCACCACACTGTTGAACATCAGCTTTAATTGAAAAATTTAAATAAATTTCTAAAAATCTTATTGCCAATATCCTCGATGAAATGAATATGTCTGAGTAAGCTGTAAAATTAATGAGGGAACGAATTTAAAAATGCGTGTTTTTAATGTAAGGAAGGCCTGTGCAAGCATAATTACAAACCTCAGAGGCCATAGAAAATACATAAATATGACCATTTAAAATTTTTGAACAGTGTGAAAAGAAGAAAGTACCATGAACTATGTCCAAAGGGGGGAAAATGGCAAATTGGGGAAAATAACATTTTCAACTTGGATTGAAAGGCTTATTATCTGAATATATATATATATATATATATATATATATATATATATTTTTAAACCAATCAATAAGAAGACCAACTAAAAAACATAGTTACTGAGGTGAGATCCACATAATACATCATAATATTTTTTCTAGTTTTTAAATTAACTTTATTAAAATATTTTGTACATACAATAAAATCCACCAATTTTAAGTGTAAATTTTGTGACTTTTGGCTAATGTATATGATTAGGACATAGAAATTTCCCTCTTACCATTTTGCAGTCATTTCTCTTTTCCCATACCCTGCACCTGAGAACCACTGATGTACTTTCTATTACTATGATAGAGTTCAGAGAGGCAAAAGCAGTTAGAATTTGTAGAGGAAATCATTTTGTTACGTTTAGACTATCATGTAAATGGAAGTATACAAGATGAGTCTTTTGTATCTGGCTTCTTACACTTAGCATCATGCTTTTGAGATTCATCCATGCTGTTGCAATTATCAGTAGTTTGTTCCTTTTCATTGCTATGTAATATACCATTGAGTGGGTACTCTAGTGCCCTTTATCTTCAAGAGATACACTCCAAGACATTCAGTGGTTGCCTGAAACCATGGATAGTACTGAATCCTGCGTATACTTTGTGGTTTTTTTTTCTATACAAACATGCATACATACATGCATACATACATACATGCCTCACTTAAAGGAAGCACTTTATGACTTCTCTTGGCATATTTAAATTTTGCTGGCATCACTACTCTTGCACTTTAGGGTCACTGTTAAGTAAAATTAGGGTACCTTGAACATAAGTCCTGTGATACAATGACAGTATATCTGATAACTGAGCCGGCTACGAAGTGACTATTGAGGGTGGGTAGTGTATGCAGCCTGGCTCTCCTGGACAAAGGCATGAGTCACAGCTCTGATGGGATGAAGCAAGTTAGCTGGAGATTAATGACACTGGTCAGGATGGCACATAACTTACAACTATGAATTATTTATTTCTGAAATTTTCCATTTAACATTTTTCAGATCGAGGTTGACCACAGGTAGCTGAAACCATTGAAAACAAAACCCTGGGTAAGGGGAACTAATGTATCACAATTTGTTTATCCATTCAATAGTTGATGAACATTCTTTCCAGCTTATGCACTTATAAATAAAGCTGCTATGGACACGTCTTTATATGGACATGTGTATTCATTTTCCTTGGCTGAATATCTAAAAAGTGGAATTTCTAAGTCATACATAACTATATGTTTAACTTTAAAAGCAACTGCCAAACCACATTTCCAAAACTGTTGTTCCATCTTACATCCTCTCCAGCAGTGTGTGTGAGAGTTCTAGTTGCTCCACATCCTTGTCAGAACTGAGTATGGTCAGTCTTTTTGATTTAAGACATTCTTATAGATGTGCAGTGGTATCTCATTCTGGTTTCAAGTTGTATTTCCCTAATGATGTGGAGCATCTTTACAAGTCTTTTTTTTTGTATTTATAAATTGTCTTTGGTGAAATATCTGTTGAAATATTATATATTTTAAGTTCTTTGCTAATTACATTATTTCCGTCATTTCTTGGTCCATTTCTATTGATTTATCCCTCCCAAACCCCGGCTTATGATCATGCTCTTTTCATATCTGATAATTTTTGTTTGCATGTTGGACATTGTGCATTTTACCTCATTGAACATTGGGTTTTGTTGTTTTTCACTAAATAGTGTTGAACTATTTTTTTGTGTTTTTTGTTTTGTTTTGTTTTGTTTCTCTTGGAGCACAGTTAAATTACTTGGGACAAGCTTGGTCCTTTTGAGTCTTTTTTCCTTCCTTTATTTATTGATTATATATGTGTCCTTGATTTATTATATATGTGTCCTTATCCCTTTATTACCCCCCACCCCAACTCATACCCTCACACCCCTAGTGTTTTGTCCATTGGTTAAACTTATATGTATGCATACAAGTCCTTTGATTGATCTCTCCACCTTACCCCCACCCTGCCCTACCTTCCCTCTGAGGTTTAACGGTCTGATTGATGTTTCTCTGTCTCTGGATCTGTTTTTGTTCATCAGTTTATGTTGTTCATTATATTCCACAAAATAAGTGAGATCATGTGATATTTATCTTTCTCTGACTGGCTTGTTTCACTTAGCATAATGCTCCCTAGTTCCATCCATGCTGTTGCAAATGGTAAGAATTCCTTCTTTTTTTACAGCAGCATAGTATTCCATTGTGTAGATGTACCACAGCTTTCTAATCCACTCATCTGCTGATGGGCACTTGGGCTGTTTCCAAATCTTAGCTATGGTGAATTGTGCTGCTATGAACATAGGGATGCATGTATCCTTTCTGATTGGTGTTTCTAGTTTCTTGGGATATGTTCCTAGAAGTGGGATCACTGGGTCAAATGGAAGTTCCATTTTTTGTTTTTTGAGGAAATTCCGTACTGTTCTCCATAGTGGCTGCATCAGTCTGCTTTCCCACCAGCAGTGCACGAGGGTTACTTTTTCTCTGTATTCTCAACAGCACTTGTCATTTGTTGATTTGTTGATGATAGCCATTCTGACAGGTGTGAGATGGTACTGCGTTGTTCTTTTGATTTGTATCTCTCTCTTGAATGATTAGTGACTTTGAGCATGTTTTCATATGTTTCTTGGCCTTCTTTATGTCCTCTTTCAAAAAGTATCTGTTTAGGTCTGTTGCCCATGTTGTGATTGGGTTGTTTATCTTCCTTTTGTTAACTTGTATGAGTTCCTTATAAATGTTGGTAACCCTTATTGGTGATAACATTGACTAATATGTTCTCCCATGCAGTGGGCTTTCTTGTTATTTTGTTGATGGTTTCCTTTGCTGTGCAGAAGCTTTTTATTTTGATGTAGTCCCATTTGTTTATTTCTCTTTAGTTTCCATTGCCCTAGGAGCTGTATCAGTGAAGAAATTGTTTTGGCATATGTCTGAGATTTTGCTGCCTGTGGATTCCTCTAAAATTTTTATGGTTTCCCATCTTATGTTTAAGTGCTTTATCCATTTTGAGTTTATTTTTGTGTATGGTGTAAGTTGGTGTTCTAGTTTCATTTTTTTTGCATGTATTTTTCCAGTTTTCCCAACACCATTTATTGAAGAGATTGTCTTGACTCCATTGTATGTTTGACAAAGGAGACAAGGTCCTTTTGAGTTTTGCTTTTAAGCTGTATTAATGTACACCCAGATCAGTTTGTTATTTTCATTATTTTAAATCTTTGCCCAAGGATATTTTTTCATTAACTTTTTAAAAGTTAATTGATTATTTATTCATTTTAATATAGTTTTATTGATTTCAGAGAGGAAGGAAGAGGGAGAGAGAGATCGAAACATCAATGATGAGAGAGAATCATTGACTGGCTGCCTCCTGCATGCCCCCAACATTGGGGATCGAGCCTGCAATCCAGCCATGTGCCCTGACCAGGAATCAAACCCTGACCTCCTGGTTCACAGGTCGATGTTCAACCACTGAGCCACACTGGCTGTGCTCTGTTGATTTTTAAAGAGAGAGTGGAAGGGAGAGAGGAGAGAGGGAGGGAGGGAGAGAGAGAAAGAGAGAGAGAGAGAGAGAGAGAGAGAGAGAGAGAGAGAGAAACATCAACACGAGAGAGACACATCAATTGGTTGCCTCCCACACGTGCCCCCACCAGAGCCAGGGATTCAACCTGAGGTGGGTTCCCTTGACCAGGCATCAAACCTGTGACCCTTCAGTCTGAGGGCCAACGTTCTAATCACTGAGCCAAACTAGCTAGGGCCCAGATCAGTTTTTAATCTAGAGCAAATGTTGCCCCAATACTATGTTTGCTTTTGAGGACTCTGCCCAATGCTTAATATTTTAAGAGGTCTCTCCCTTTTGGCTGGTGTGAAGACAAAATTTCCCAGCCCTGTGTGAGCTCCAGGAAACGTTCGGTGAGCTGCTCTCCGTGGTTCCCGCCCGGCCTCCTAGACCATCACGCACACAGGCTCAGAACGGCACTCAGCTAAGGACTTGCGAGGTTCCCTCTGCAGATGTCTGCAGCTCTCTCTATGCCCTCCTCTCTGAAACTGCTCCACAGATTCCAGCGGCTTCAGTTGTCCTGAACTCTGATTTCTGTCTCCTAAACGCTGTGAGGTGGCTGGGCTCTGTCTGGGTTCTCCTTCCCCGGTGATCCCTGGAACCTATTTTGAGACAGCAGCCTGGGGCAACTGTAGGCCCCACATCATTCCCCTTTTGATGGTCATCACAATCCCGTGCTGCCTGTTGTCTGATGCTTGAGAACAGTTGCTGGGTGTGTTTTTGTTTGTTTTCTGGTTGTTTACAATGGAGGGAAATGCCCACAGCAGTTAGTCCTTCATGGATGCAAGTAGAAATCTCTTTTTCCTATTTTCAACTTAAAAAATCCTAGGGAAAACTTTTGCTCGGCTGATGTCTAGTGATCACTCAGGAACCAATCAAGGTGGTGAGAACATGTGAGGAAAGGACACCTTGTAAGACTGGCATTCAGGAAGAATCATTCCCCAATACAAAACGGGGAGGACTTCCCAGGAGAAGCGGGGAAGGGTGCAGGCAGAAGACCTCGAGCACCCACTACAAACAACAGTTCATGTGAAAAAGAACGCCAAGTGGGCCAGCGAATAGAGCTGTAAGAAGCGCATTGTCTAGAAGGCTGTATCTCTTTCCTGGCCTCATGCTGTCCAGAGTCAAGGACAAACTGGAGGGGGGCTCGGAGGGAGAGATGCAACACGTGTAACAGTTACACTGAAAGAGATAAAATGAAATAAAAAAGCAAGCTTCTTCTCTGTTTATTCTTTCCCCAGCTCTGTCCCTTGAAGCTTGCTCTGTGGAACACATTTTCCCCCTCAACCCTGAGTGACCTCTGGGGTTGGTCCCACTCATTTTCTGTTCCCCTTTAGATAACAGAAAGACCTCCAGATGCTGTAATCCCTTGAATAGTCTCCTTTCATGAATTTAAATGCCCAGTTCTATGTAATAGACAGACCTGAGGGTTCCATGTATAGAAACAGGGGACATGCTCCAGGAGAGAAACAGCGTGTATAGGGCTTCTCCTCCATTTTTCCACCAAGAGGATCTCTTCGAATCATGATATGCCACTCCCCAAGATAGCTAACAGCATTTTCTTGACCTCTCCAGGGAGGGGTGGGGCAGGAGGGAGGGGGGAGGTCCCAGGAAGGTCTGTTGGCTTGGTGCTGTGCTGGTCTGCCTGGTAGATGCCCAAGCTTTTTCCTATGGGATATTGTCTTAGCCATATTACCTTGGGAAAGGTATGGTGAGGTTAGACACAGATCAAGAGAAAGACACCGAAAGTTTTCTTACACTCACAGTTCCCTGGACAGAACACCGCATGCCATGCAGGGCCACTCGGGGTAAACACGGGTGGGTTGCAAGGCAGAGGGAGAGGGTGTAACTGATTTCTGCAGGAGAAAAGGACCAGGCAGGACAAGCAGTCTGATTGGCTGGTCTGAATAATTTCCGTGGGCTCTCAGGAATAGGGGCTGCCCCTGGTTGTCTGGTACCTGGTCCTGGGGTGATTAGGGCAGGTGTATAGTGGCCTGAATTTGACAACCTGATAAGAGAGGTGGTTGGGGGCGTGGACTTAATTGGCTGCCTAAGAAGGGAAACTGACCCACCTCTAGCCAGGGCCTCAAAACTGGATCAAGACAGCATTTAAACAAATATTACAGCTGGCCAGTGTTGCAAAGTGGTTAGAGCCTTGGCCCCGTGCACCGAGGGGTCTCAAGTTTGATTCTCCGTCAAGGTACGCACCTGGGTTGCAGGTTCAATCCCCTGCCCCAATCAGGGAGCGTAGCGGAGACAACCAGTTTAGGAGTCTCTTTGCATCTGTTTCTCTCTCTTTTTCTCTCTTCCCCTTCCTCCCTCTCTCCCTTCCACTCTCTCTAGAAAGTAATGGGAAAATAGCCTCGTGTGAGGATTAACAAAAAAACCACAAAACCACACACACACACCACAGGTATTTTATGGGTTCTTTGGAGACCCTTGTCATAGAAGATGTCCCCTTATTGTGGTACATTTCTAGCCCTTTTTTGCCAAAGCTTGAGGTTTCCTCGCCTCTGCCAGCTCTCTCCTGCGCCTCTCATATCTGACACTGAATTATACATCACTTGGCATCAGCAAAGGAGAGCAGTGCTCGTAGGCAGCACCGGAGCAGGAGGTGCGGAAGGCAGCAGCTGAGCTGAGGAGCAGGAGACAAAGGTTTTCCAAGCAGAATGGAACAATGTGCAAGGGCCTACATGATAAGGGCCAGGACTAGGGTGAGGAGAGAGAGGCACTTGCCCGAGGGGCAAAATTTAAGGGAGTGCCATAAAATGCAGCAACCAAGATAAATAAATGCAATCTGTATTTCTAAGTCTCCCCCCACCCCACCCCCTGCCGCAAAGAAAAAGAGTGTGTACAGGATCCACATTTCCCCTGTTGCCTAAGGCTCCAAAATGGCTCAGCAGGACAGTGGTGCAATGCAATAGCAGCTCTAGCTTCCTCCTGGCCGGGTTGTACCTCAGAGCAATTCCACAGCAGACGCTGGGCAGCCCCTGTGGAAGGCCTTCCCCAGGAAGTCACCTTTTAGCCGAGCCTTGGGAAAGCGGAGGCGCCTGCATAGCATGAGCAGGGATGAGCGAACAGCACATATGCAAGTTCAAAACGTCTCAAGTAAAGAGAGCTCCGGGATGTTTGGGGAACGGTGGTGGCAGGGAGCGTGCAAGCAGAGACTGGATCAGTGCGCGAACAAACGTGCTCATTAGGAGAGATATGTGCCCCGATGCGGGGCAGATGGGAGGGATGCGTGTGAGCCCCCCGTGAGGCCAGCGCCGGATCCGAGGGAGGGATGCAGGAATCCCAGCCTGAGCAGGGAGACGGATTCCCGAGGCCCAGGTCCAGCCTCCGTTTCCCCACCGCGGCAGGGAGGGTGGGGCGCCAGCCAGCTCCCCGCCCAGCCAGCGGGGCCACCTCAGGGTTCCACTCGAGCGGCCGGTGCCCAGGGCGCACGGAGGAACCGCCCGAAACCGGCGGCGGGCCGGGGCGAACAGGCGGGGCGGGTCAAGCTGGTGCCCGACCCGCTCGCTGCCCAATCGCCGCGGGTCCCCCCGAGCCCCAGGGGCTGGGGCCGCCGCAACGCGCCGCGGCTGCGCCGACGCGCGGGCGCAGGGCGGCGGGCGAGCGCGCTCAGTCTGGCGGCGGCGGCCGTGCGCGAACGGACGTGCCTGGAGCGCCGCAGCCGCCCCGCCGCTCCGCGCCCCGCGCCTGCAGCCGCCCGCCCGGGCCGCCCGCCCGCCCGCCGCCCGCCATGGTGTCATGGATCATCTCCAGGCTCGTGGTGTAAGTGGCCTCTTCCCCGCGCCCCTTCCTTCCCCCCGTCCCCGCGCGCGGCCCTGCGCTGCGCCCGCCGAAGCAGCGGCTATTAATACGCGGCGGCGGCGCTAATTTTAGCAGGTACAGTAGCGGCCGAGGTCGCCGCGGGCGGCGCAGGACGCGGCTGCTGCCCAGCCGGCCGGCCGGCTCCGGGGGCCGCGAGCGGGGCCGGGAGCGCCGGGGCGCCCTGCCGCTTTGTTCCCGCGGCCGGTGGGGCTTGCGGAGGCCCGGGGCGGGCGCGCCGCGGGGACACGCGGCTCTCCTGGGCGCAAGTGCTGGCTGGGGTCGCCCGTCGCCGCGCCCCGGCGCCGCCAGGCTTTTTTGTCAAACGAAAACCGCCGGCCGAGCCCAGATGAGCCTGGGGCGCTGCCTGCAGGGGTCCGCGCGGGGACCGGCGGAGAGACGGAGGCGGGGCTCCCCGGGGGGTGGAAAACACTCCTTTTTAGGTTTCTCCGAGTGACAGCGGCCGAGGCGAGTCCTCCGCGCCCGATCCCCCTGGCGGGGGCATGGGGAGAGGTGGGGGCGGACATCGCCAGGAATGGACGGGAAATGCCCAAGTGACAGCCACCTGGGCCGCTGCGATGCCACCTCCCAGGCCCTCGGAGCAGAGTCATCTGGGGGTGAGGCCTGTGTGAAGTCACTGGGTGTGGGCGCGGGGGTCGTTTTTCTCTGTCCAGCCCCGGAGCTCCTTCCCTTATGGGTTTAGCCCCCTTTGGGGACAGACATGGCTGTCCCAGTCTTCTCTTTCCCTCACTATTCTCGCCTGAGTCGGTAGAGGTAGAACCGGGCTGACAGGGGTGGCGGTGGGGTGGGGGGTGGGGGGTGGAGGGGCCGGCGGGGAGGTGTCCCTCGGCTTTTCCTTTGTCTGGACTCCCAGGACCAGGCACCATGGCTCCCCGCGTTTGGAAACATCTCCCCTGTCCTGCGGTTCTTAACTGGTTTTCAGAGAAGCAGTCGGGGCAGCCTCCCCGAAGTCTTTCTCAGCGTTGTCTCCTGGCCACCATTCTGGGCTTTCCTACCAACGCCGGGGAGTGTGCCTCGCCCCGTCTCTCCTTCCCTGCAGGCCCTTCCACAGCTGTTGCTACTGCTGGGGGTTTGTGCTGTACCTCGAGGTGGCATGTTAAATATTTAAGAGCTTTCTGCGGGCAGGGCTGGCATGAGTAACACAGGGAAGAAGCTGGCGCGCCTTGCCCCACCTTACGCCTGGCCAAAGCCTGCCTGGCCTCCAGGTGGTAATTTCTCTCCTGAAGGAGCGCCCAGTGGCTTGGGGGTGGGGGCTGCAGGTGGGACCAGAGAGTGCCCCCCAGCCAGGCTGGGCTCATTCTCTGTAGATACTATTGGGCTGGGGAGTGTGGCTTCTGGTCTGGGGTCGTTCATGTGACCGTTTTTTATTTTATTCACGTACCCCCACCTACACTAGACGATTGAAGGGGTGGAGAGGAAGGTCTGTATTGGGAGGAGTATTGGGGACTTGCTTTTCCTTTCTAAAACCAGCACACTTCGCAGAGGTGGAGCTTCAGAGGCCTTAAATGACTGTGAGAACTGCCCCTCAAGTCAGCCTGGGACCCTCTCAAGTGAGAGTTTGTGGGATTTGGATTGTTATTCCCAATGTTAACTCTAGAAGGTCAGAAATATTACCTGCACACCACCCCCTCCCAGTCCCTAGTTCTCCATAGAAAACCCAACATGGAGTGTCAGTGGGGGAATTAGTAAAACCACTTTAGTCCTGGCCAGTGACTCAGTGGTTAGAGCTCTGGCCCATGCATAGAAGGGTTTTGGGTTCAAGTTTCTGTCAAGGGCACGTACCTGGGTTGTAGGTTTGATAGGGAGGTAACTGATTGATGAGTCTCCCTCACATAGATGTTTTTTCTCTCTCTATTGCTCCCTCCCTTCCACTCTCTCTAAAGATCAATGGAAAAAATAGCCTCCATCCCTGACCGGTTTGGCTCAGTGGATAGAGCGCTGGCCTGCAGACTCAAGGGTCCCAGGTTCGATTCTGGTCGAGGGCATATACCTTGGTTGCGGGCACATCCCCTGTGGGAAGTGTGCAGGAGGCAGCTGATCGATGTTTCTCTCTCATCGATGTTTCTAGCTCTCTGTCTCTCTCCCTTCCTCTCTGTAAAAAATCAATAAAATACTTTTTTTTTTTTTAAAAAAGAAAAAGTAGCCTCCATGAGCGTTAACAACAAAAATCACTTTCATAAGCAGTAGCTGTTTCTTGTAAATAATACCAATTCATTATAGGAAAATTAGCTATTAGAGATAGCTAATGATCATTTTGAGAGGTATAATCTTCAAGATCTTTTTCTCTATGTTTATACTAGAGGCCCAGTGCACAAATTTGTGCACAGGTGGGGTCCTGCTGGCCCCAATTGGCTCCACACTGGTGGAGCTGGGCTTCTCCGGAGGAGGAGATGGTAGGAGGCTGCGGAGAGGGCCTCCAGCGATTGGCTAGCGGGGTAGAGGGGCCGATCTGGGTTGTGGCCGGGTGGGGGGAGGGGTTGCAGGAGGTTGGCCGACTAGCTCCGCCCCCCATTGGGGTGGGGAGTGTGATCAGGGGTGGGGCTGGTGGGGAGGGCAGGGGCTGAGGGCCTATTGTGGTGGGGTAGCTGATGGGGGCTGGCCGAGGGGAAGGGGGGGGGGGCCTTTGGCCCACTAGGCCGGCCCTTGATCTAGGTGGGAGAATCTGATCAGAGGTGGGCCGGCCAGGTGGGGAGGAGCTGTGGGAAGTGCGCCAGCGGCCACACCTCCTGTTCAGGAGGTTACCTGGCCACAGTGGGTGTCAGAGCAACCAGTCATTCCATTATGGTTGCTGGCTTTTTATGTGTATAGATGTACATTATATTTATAATTGAAGGAATTCATGGACTTATCCCAAATTTCCCCATACCTCTTAGCAAGGAGTAGGAATACTGCTTTCCGAGTCACAAAACCCTTGGTTCAAATCCCAGTCCCACTTCTTGCCAACAAATCGCAGTTTACAAGAGATCCTAGTTCACAGGCTCATCCACCTGAGGCTTCTGTGCAAAGATTTCAATGATATAATATATATAAATGGCCAAGCATCGTGAAGAGCAGTACATAAATGATGGTTCCTTCTTCCTGCCCCGCCTGGTACCTAAGAGGATGTAAGAGCTCTGGGAGGGGCTCTGGCTGGTTTGGCTCAGTGGATAGAGCATCAGCCTGTGGACTGAAAGGTACCAGGTTCCATTCTGGTCAAGGGCATGTGCCCAGGTTTGGGCTCGATCTCCAATGTGGGGCGTGTAGGAGGCAGCTGATCAATGATTCTCATCAATGATTCTCATCATTGATTCTCTCCCTCTCCCTCTCCCTCTCTGAAATAAAATTTAAAAAATTAAAAAAAAAAAGATTTCTGGAAGGAGCTCTTTGACTTCATTTATTCCTGTGGTTTTCAAACTGGCTTCCCCGAGGGTCACAGCTTTGGGCTTCCCAGCCCTGAGTCAGCATAAGCAACTCCCCTTTTGTTTTATATATTGGGGTTTTAGATAAAATAGAACATGCAGAATATATGGGTTTTACTACTAATAAAACCCATTGCTCCTGCCCTCCTCTCGCATCTGTAAACCTGCAGAGGGAATGTGCCTTGCCCAAGGACACGAGGTGAGCTGGTAAACAAACAGGCTCTCGGATTTTGGTCCGATACCCTCTCTGCTTCTGCCCGGCTTGACAGTGGCCCTAAAAATTGATCTCTTTCAAGCTCTCACAACCCCTGGTATGGAGTCCTATAACTTTTATTTACAAGCCCCATTTTCTGTAAGCGATTTTTTCATGGTTTTATAAGACTCTGTCACATCAAAGAACATTTCAGGAAGACCTGGTACTATGTTCTGAGGATGGAGAGGAGTCTTTCTTCTAAGCAGAGGCCTCAAGACGAGCTGATGGCACCTAGGGACAGCCGGCTGATGCTGTGGATGTCTGTGTCACCATTGGCTGTGGGTGTTTTTAGGTCAGTGATTGTGGCTCATTTCCCTCTCCAACCTGTTGCCCCCTTACAAGGCTCTTTTCTGAAGTTCCTAGCACCTGAGTGCACTCCGCAAAGGGTGGTTGTGTTGAAGGATATCAAAGGTCCTGGGCTAAGCCGATGAGTCTGCCGGCATTATCCCCAGGAGATGGAAGTCAATGGAAATATCCCTGGATTATTTTTTCCCCCATTGATTTTTAGAGAGAGAAGGAAAGAGGGAGGAGGGGGAGAGTGAGAGCAGCACATCGACTGGTTGCCTCCCATATGTTCCCCAGTACTTGTAACCATGCTATGTGCTCTTGACCAGGAATTGAACCCTTAACCATTCAATCCCTGGCTGACACTCTAACCACTGAGCAAGCCAGCCAGGCCAATATTTTGTTATCTTTACAAACAACTCACGACCTAGGCAGGAATGAATTTCTACAGGGGAGAGTATGTTCACGTGCAGTGGAGGGGCACACAGAGGTTGCCCTGTGTCTTCTTGGGAGAATGGTCTGTGCTAAAGCATTTATTCTAAAGAGTAGGTGGTGCCTCATTGTCTCCAGACAGAATTTTGATTGATGGCCAGAATGTTAGATCCAGAACATCCCTCCATTGCTGGGGTTAGTGGACAAAAATGCCAGGTTACTCCATGGGGAAAAAGAGAGTCCTACTTCAACAAACTTTCTAAATAACTTATGATAGGTGTGCAGAAAAAAAACTTATTTCCACATTGACATATTTTTTAAATGTTAGTTTTTAGAAAGTACAGTGTGATATTTAAAATAGAATCTTAGTTTGTGGCTGAAAATTTGGCCAAGTGCTGGCACTGTGACTGGAATATGAAGTCCGTGGGTCAGCGATGCACAAGTTGGGCGGACTAGAAGGAATGTGGGTCATCCCCAAGACTTCCCCAACTGTTGCAAAACAAGTGGGAAGGAAGAGGAAGACCATAAATTCTTTATTTTAATTTTGTTTTGTTTAAAGTATTACAAAGAGTGTTAAATAAGTCTCCATTTTTTCCCCTTGATCTTCCCCCCTTCTCCCTTACCGCCCAGTGTCTTGTGTCCATTGATTATGCTTGTATGCATGCATACAAGTCCTTCAGTTGATCTCTTAATTCCCCCCACCATAAATTCTTAAACATAAGCTTGCCTTTCCTTGGGGCCTGCTTTTAAAAAGTGGAATGCGGAAAAATGGTCCTGTTAATGGAGGGTTCAGGCTGGTTGAGGAGTTATTTCCTGCCACCGTGTTGTGATACAGGACAGGACCTGGGTAAACATTTAAATTGAGAGGAGAGATGCTGGGCTGGAAGCATTTTTAGGTTCTATCTCTAGCGCTGGTCTGACTCACTGTCAGCGTCCTGAGGCCAAACTGCCCCAGGGCCCAGTCCCCATCTGGGCAAAGTATTGGCCAGCACTACCTTGGAGGTCTTGTCAAGAGCAATGCTCCTGGGACCCTTTCTCCTCCTCCCCAGCTGGCCCAGTGCACCATGTTTATTTATAAGCAGGAGTATCCTCAAGGAAGTGAAAAATACCAGCTTAGATTTCGCTGCTCTTCTGCTGCCTTGTCCTTTGTTTAGGAATCCTGCCTGCCTATTGAGAAGTAGCTTTTACGTATGTCTTCCAGCTGTGTCTTACTGAAAGGTTGGCTGACTCAGTCCTCCCCTTCCTGCTGAAGTTGGAACGATCTTCTTCGGGGTGTTTATTATGTGCTGGGAGGAAGAGCACTTGGGAAGAATGAGAAAAGGGTGTCAGACCCTCGGTTGCCACCTAGTGAGTCTGTCACTTTGTGTTGTATTTGTGTGTTTTTCTAGGGAGTGCAAGGGGTTGGGGCAAGGGACGACTTGGCCACGTAGTAATCACTGTATATGGTGGCACCAAGGATGAGCCACACACGTGCCTATCCGGTTACCAGGATTCTTGGTGTCTGAGAATTTTTCTGAGAACCAGTAAGAGCTAAGGGCGTTTGTAGTGGGTCTATGGGGGATGTTTTCTTTTCATTTCTGGGCATGGGAAGGCCCTGATGAAATGGGAGGTGGGTAGTTACATACATCTAGAGGCCTGGTGCATGGATTCCCTTGGGGTCCTGTGGGGTCCCTTGGCCTGGCCTGCGGGGATCTGGCCGAAACTAGCAGTCTGATATCCCCCCGAGGGGTCCTGGATTGCGAGAGGGCACAGGCCAGGCTGAGTGCCCGATCAAGGGAGGGCTCCAGGGCGAGTCCGGTCTATCTCACCCAGTCCCAATCAGACAGACCCGAGGAGCAAGCTAACCTACTGGTTGCAGTGTCCATCCCCTCGTGGTCAGTGCACATCATAGCGACTGGTCAGATAGTCAAATGGTCGGACACTTAGTGTGTTAGGCTTCTCTGTGTATAGATAGCTTGTTCTGAACTTTCACATCTCATCGGTCTTCACACAGAAGCACATTGTGTTCCCTTTTGGTTTTTCAGTCATCCCCAGGGGCTTTGCTAGGATTAGAGAGAAACAAGGGATACAGATAAAGGACCAAATGCCTGGCACACAATAAGGGTGTCTGAAGGAATCTTGACAAGTAATCTGGTATAATAGGCTGTCAGGCATGGAGTGCCTACCTGGACCAGGGATGGCAAGTGAGTTTCATCCCTCGTGATTGGAAGAAGGCTGCCTCGGACACTATCTTAAGGAGGAGGAGGAAGCTGGGTTGGACTCTCTAGGGAATGAGTCCCTTGAGTGATTCATGTAGGCAAGATGGCCATGGGGGTGCATATGTTGGTTGGTTTAATATTTGCTCTTCCAGACTTAGCCTGCTCCCAGTCAGAGAAGGTCGTGCCTCTGGCAGAGTTCTATGCACTTCCCTAAATAGGTAAACAGAGAGCAGCATCCTTTACCTGAGTTAACACCTCCTCCTGACTTTCGATCCCACCAGGCCTCGTTTGTCATCTGGCAGCTCTAAGCCAAAGGTGCCTCCCTGATGCCAGCACAGGGAGCTGTCCAGCCTAGGGCCTCTCGTCTGCCTCTTTTAGGACAATCCGCACATACCACGTTTTCCTTTTTCCCTTTGCCTTTCACCAATCACAGCTCAAAGTCTTCCTTGGCTTTGTCTTGTGTAGTAACACATTCACATCCTCTCTACCTCCTTGTCTGGGTCCTCAGATGGTACTTTGGGCTTCAAAACGAGTTTCCCATTTCCTTCTGATAACATACCCCATCCTGCCTCCTGCCACTCAGGCAGAGGAGTGGGCACATGACCCAGACCTGGCTTCACATTTCTCTGGGCACAGAGATCGGTCCAGAAGTGGATATGTGGCCCACACTGAGTCCCTAGATCTTTCTTGATTTGAAGCTGGGCGAGGATAGCTTTGCCAACAGAGCCCAGAACTGGAAAGATGTGCAGGTGGGGTTGCTGGTGGCTAAATGCCCTGGCACATGGAGAAGGCCTGCAGACAAAAGGGATGAGAATGACGAAGCAGAGATAAACAGATGAGAGATGGGCAGAGGGAGA
>PVJC01033497.1:0-19320 GCA_004026665.1 Murina feae | reverse complement strand
TGCGCGCGCCTCCGTACCTCTGTACTTTGCTTCTGCCGCTCCTCTGAGTCTCAGACTCTTCTCTGGTTGTAGGATTTTCACTCAGCCAGCCGTCCTGTGGGTGCGTGTGGTGTCCGTGTGTTCTTTTCGAGGTTTTTCTGAAATAGTTGTTCACAGCTGCATTTACGGTGTCTACCCTATGCCGCCATCTTGTTTCTCTCTATTAACTATTTTTGAGAAATCAGTTTGCGTCTTTCTCTCATACTCACATTCGAAAGCCTCAGGGTACCATCATATTGACTAATAGAGGTGATTAGAAAAGAAATGAAGAGGGAATATCTAGTCTTCCCCATTTACCCACATGTTTATGTATTCCACAACTCTTTATTCCTTCCAAAAGACGTGTTTCTGTTTGGTGCCATGTCTGCACAGGCTGAGAAACTTCAGCATTTCTTTCATTCTAAGCGGTTTCACTTCGCCTGCATTTGTTTTTCAAATAAACAGACTCGAATTTTTAGAGTGGTTTTAGGGTTTACAAAACATTTGAACAGGAAGTATTGGGCTTTCTCATAAGCCCCCTCCTCCCTAACCTCTGTCTGCCCTGTTATTACATCTTACATGAGTTCAATATAGCTGCTGTTGATGAGCCAATATTGGTACAGTATTATCAACGCAAGCCCACCGATTACACCACTGTCTACTCTTTGTGTTGGACATTCTATGGCCTTTGACAAATGTCTAATGGCATGTGTCCAGCATTACAGTATCACACAGCATCATTTCCCTGCCCAAAACACTCTCTGTGCCACCTGTTTATCCTCCTGCTTCCCCAGAAACCACTGACATATTTAGTCTCTATAGTTTTGCTTTTTACAGAATGTCATGTAGCTGGAATCATATAGGGTGATGGTTAATTTCATGTGTCAACTAGACTGGGCCATAGGGTGGCCGGATATTTGGTTCAACATTAATCTGGGTGGGTCTGTTATTCTTGGAGCCTGGCTGGTGTGGCTCGGTGGTTGAGTGTCAACCCATGAACCAGGAGGTCACCGGTTTAATTCCAGATCAGGGCTGTGGGCTACACCCTCAGGCTGTGGGCTCCATCCCCAGTAGGGGGCGTGCAGGAGGCAGCCGATCGATGTTTCTCTTTCTCATTCATGTTTCTATTTCTCCATCCTCCTACCTTCCTCTTGCTCTAAAAATCAATAAAAACATATTTTTAAAAATCTAAAGCAAGATACAGCCTTGGAGAGCCTACTATGTACATGCTCTGTACTCTATTTTATTCTCTCCTGAGTCCTGCCCACAGGGAAGAGAGAAAAAGTAGACCCTAAAGGGACTCTCCATGTATAAGGAGGCTCTGAGGAGAACATTAGATAGTCAGGACCTTGCTCCCCCTGATTAGGACGTAACTCCTATCTGCATGGCTCCTTGGACCCAGGGGGACCATTTTCCCCAAGTCGATGGGTGGATGAATCACTTTATTCTCTGCTGATGGAATTCAAGAAACACATTTCTTCCAGGAAAATTTCCAGTGCACTGGTGGCGGCGGTGTGTGCCCTATTTACTTCCGTAGTTAATCTCTCTCATCCTTGACAATACGTATGAATGAAAATGTGCCAATATTCTGTTTGTTTAAGCCAACTTGCCTTTGATGCCAGGTGTTTCCCAGAAGTTAATCCATAGCATGAGCATTCGGACCCCTCTGGCGCACATCGCTATTCAACTTCTAAGGATGAAAGAGTGTGCTTGGCAGTAAGAAGGGTGTGTTTCCATAGACGCTCTATTCCTAAGGAACATTCTTGGGGACATGTGTGTCTGTACATGTGGCTTTCACATTAGGTCGTGCACCCGTAGGGCTGGCCCCACAGAGTATTTCCTAAGCAACAACAGCAGCGAGAACAATAGGCTTCATTTTGGCAGCAGCGACCATGAGAACTGTGCACACTGATTTTATTCCAGTGAATTTTAGGAAATGAAGACGCAAGCTTCCATTTGTCCTATTCATGACTTGGTGCAGAAAAGAGAAGTTGCTCAGAGTAGAAAGAGATTATCCATAGGGAAGTTGGTCCTAACAATAAATTCTTGAAAGGAGTTGAGTCCACCTGGGCCTTCAGAACGTTCTAGGACAATTCATGACTGCCCCACTGGAGGGAATGCAACCTTGGAGGACGTCCCTGGAGCTGGGTTGGCAGTAAGCAGCTGCCGCTGCCTCAGCTGCTCCTCACCAACTGGGCGGATGGAAGTGGACACTTAACTCTATTTCAGGGGTCAAGGGCAGACCCTGGAACTGTGGCTTCCTCCACAACTCCTTTAAAAAAAACCTACTCTAATAAAAGAGTAATATGCAAATTAATCATCATTCTGAGACACCTAAACCATGCCCACCAGCCAAGCCATGCCCCCAGCCAATCAGAGTGGCTGTATGCAAATTAATCCAGCCAAGAAGGAGGCTGGCAGCCACGGAGTTAGAGCAAACAGGAAGCTTCTGTTGCAACTGCCTGCCTAGGCCAGCTGGGCCTCTGCTCATGGCAACAATATTTCAATTATAGAAGCCACAGAGCTGAAGCAAACAGGAGGCTTCATTACCTGCCTAGGCCTCCACTCAAGGTAACAAAGTTTCAATTATAGAAGATAAATAAACCCCAGAAACCTGATTCCAGCCAGCCTCACTGGGATGTTGGGTCAATGGGAGCTGTGGCCAACCTGAAAATGGCCCTCAGCCCCTCACCCAGGCTACCCAGGCACCCCAGTAGGGACCCAAACCCTGAAGGGGCTGTGGGCAGCCTGAAAACGGCCCTCAGCCCCTCACCCAGGCTGGCCAGGCATGTCAGCACATGGACATCCCCCAAGGGGTCCCTGACTGCGAGAGGGTACAGGCTGGGCTGAGGGACTCCCCCTGAGTGCACAAATTTTTGTGCACCGGGCCCCTATATATTTTTTTTTTTTCCAGAGAGAAAGGGAGGAAAGAGAGATAGAAACATCAATGATGAGAGAGAATCACTGATATACTGTCTCCTGCACACTCTCCATTGGGGATGGAGCCTGAAACCTGGGCTTGTGCCCTGACTGGGAATTGAACCAATGACCTCCTGATTCATAGTTGATGACCAACCACTCAGCAACACCGGCCTCAACAACTGCTTGACACTCAGGTGTGTGCAGGCTGGGAGCCACTGCCGGAAACCTCCCACTTCCCTGGTGTCACAGAACAGCAGAAAGCGTTAGTAATCATGAAATTCTGCACATCTCATGAGTGCATGTAATTGAGAGCCCGATTTACATGCAGAATCCTAGCTGCAAGGGAGTCTGGAAAGTGTAGTGTTTAGCTGTTTGGTTTCTTTAACTAGTCCGAGTGTGGCATGGAAGTAGAGTGAGTGAATTTGGAGTCTCCTGCACACTGTTTACCTGGCGGGGGGGTGGGGGGGAGGTTCATAGCTAGTGCCTTCCCCATTGCACTGTGCACATTTTCCCAGTACAGCATTTGCATTCTGATGTGCTTATCTATGTAGGTCTGTTCAGGATTATCTGTATATTCCTTGAAAAAGTTGCTTAAATCTTTAGTATCTGGCACATAGCAGAGACCAAACAAATGTTTGTTAGATGAATGGATGGGTAAACAAATTCTCTTCTTGGCTAGCCTTTGGTTCACAGGCAGGGGCTATGTTTTATTCACTTTGGTTTAACTAGCCTCCAGCACTCGGCCGGGTCCACACTTGAGAAGAAAGGAAAGTGCCGTAAATTATATAAAATGTATGCTCTATTATTTTCATACCCAATCGGAATACCATCCTAACTCCCTTATACCAAGATTACCATTTCTTTGAACAGAATCCACTTTAAAATCATCTTTTATACTGCCAGCACCACTTGCTCATTTTCAATCAGTGGTTATTCTATTCCTAGCAGGTTTCAAAGAGCTTTTCATGTATTATTTATCCTCATCCTGGGAGGTAGGGACTGTTATTGACCACAATTTCTCCAATGCAATGATCTGAACACTAAATATTCAGCTTAATGAAAATAAACACCTGGGCACCCCCCCTCCCCCCGCCCACCTCAAGGTCAAGAAATGGACCATTGTCTGCTCCACAGAAGCACACTCTCTCCCCTACCACTGCCCATCCTAAATGACAACCCTTTTCCCCCTTCTTCTTCGTCTTTTTTTAAATCATTTTTATTGATTTCAGAGAGGAAGGAAATGGAGATGACAGAGAATCATTGATCGGCTGCCTGCTGTATGCCCCCTACTGGGGATCGACGCCACAACCTGGGCATATGTGCCTTGACCAGTAATCGAACCACGCATGGGACAACGCTCAACCAAGTGATTACTTTTGATTAACGAAAGTGTTGTCTTTTAAATGTATTCCATTAGTTTTTTCCATTATTCTTAGTATTTTTCTTTTACTTAAAAAGTACCTCCTTATCTTGAGATTCTGAAGGTTTTACCTAATAGTATTCTCCAAAAATTTTGTTTTGCTTCTTACACCTGAGTCTGGGGTTGATTTTTGGAGTAAAGTAGAGTTCTCTATGACTATTCAATCGTTCTAGCACATTTATTATAAGAGGGCTCTTCTCTCTAGCTCCTCTGCCATGCCTCATTTGTCATAAATCATGTTAATATGAGTGACGCTGTATTTGAGTCTTCTTTTTCATTATTTTGTCTATTCCTACAACAATAATAGATTGGCCTACTTTTTAATGAATATTGCTATCATGTGGAACAACTGCTTTCCTATTATTGTTCTTCAATTGTGTTCTGGCTTATTCTTGGTTGTGTATTTTATTACATGCTTTCAGATTAGCTGATCAAAGCATACGAAGAAACTCGATAAATCGAGAGATACCGGTATTAGCTGGATTAGACTGAATTTATACATCAATTTGTGGAGAGTTAACATCTTTAAAATACTGAGTTTTCAATCCAGGAAGGTGGTATATCTCTCGATTTATTCAGTCCATTTAAAAAATTTCTTAAGCATCTTTAAAGCTTTCTACATAGACGTGTGTGCAGCTTTTGTGAAGTTTATCTTGCTACATGATATGTTGGAGGTTACTGAAAAATGATATTTTTAAAATTTAAATTTTGTGTCTGTTGATGGTACTGATAATTGGGTTTTTGGTTACCTAGGGTCTGGCCAGGTGTGGCTTTCCACCTGTCCCTCTCTGTGCAGCCTTGGGGGTAACATTACCTCCTCCTGGCCACACGTGAGACGAGATGCAGAGTATAGCCAACCAGGGCAGCTCACCTGAGCTTCTGTGTCCAGATCCTGCATTGATGAGATAACTATATAGTTCTCTTTTATTCTGTAACTATGTAGAATTACATTGGTTATTTTACTAATGTCAAAAAGTATTCACTGATGGGATAAACACAACTTGCTCATGATTTATCCTTTATTTGTTTTTTTTTTTTTTTAATCCTCATCTGAGGATATTTTTTCCATTGATTTCAGAGAGAATGGAAAGGGGAGGGGGGGAGGGAGCGAACCCAGGTACGTGCCCTTGACCAGGATTCAAACCCGAGACCCCTCAGTTCACGGGCCGACACTAGCCAAGGTTGATTTGTCCTTCTTATGTGTTACTTCTTATATACTGTATTACTAAATTCTGTTTGCTGTTTTCCCCATTTCAGAATCAAAGTGATGCAGGCTTCAAAATGCAAGTTCGGAGAGTTCCCTTTTTAAATCTCCTGGGTGAGTGTGTGCATCGTTGGCATTATTTGAAATCTGACCTAACTAAACTAGCTCACCCAAGTCCAACTTACCAGTCACTCTGCTAACTTCCTTGATAACATGTACCGAACTTGGTAATTATTATTATACTAGAGGCCTGTGCACGAATTTGTGCACGGGTGGGGTCCCTTGGCCTGGCTGGCGATGAGGGCCGATTGGGGCCATCTTGCACAGTCTGGATCAGGGCTGATCTGGCTGGCCAACAGGGGGGGCGAGGAGGGTAGAGGAACCCCTGAAGGTTGGCTGTGGGAGTGCACTGACCACCAGAGGGCAGCTCCTGCATTGAGCGTCTGCCTTCAGTCGACTGGTCTTAATGGTTGCTTAGGCTTTTATATACATAGATTATTTGTTAATCCTCACTGGAGGATATTTTTTCCCATTGATTTTTAGATAGAGTAGAAGGGAGGGGGAGACACACAGAGAGAGAAACCTCGAGGTGAGAAAGACATATCCATTGATTGCCTTCTGCTCATGCCCTGACCGGGCCAGGATTGAGCCTGCAAACAAAGTACATGCCTTTACTCGGAATTGAACCCATGACCCTTCTGTCCGTGGGTCAATGCTCTAACCACTAAATAAAACCGGCTGGGGCAAAAATTGGTAGTTAATTGATTATTATTTTTTCTTACTTATTACTCTTCACCTACTATGGGACTGTACATTTTGAGAACTGGCCTGTTTCTCCAGGAGTAAGCATAAAGCCGTACACAAAGTAGCTATCCAGTAAACAGAGATTTAATGAATGGAGAATATATTGGAAAATCATTGTTTTTGTCATCATGGCATAGTATTAGTAGTGGCTCTTAGATGGTTAACAATAATGACACGTCCGTGAAAAGCAGCCATCCTGAATTTGAATCCGACTTTGCCAGCGTCTGAGGACCTATGTGATCTTGGCTAAGTTAACTAATTTTTCTGTGCCTCAGTTTTCTCAGATTTAGAAGAGTGATAATCAAGTCTTTGTCCCTATCTAAATCCTGTGGCCAGATATGTTTCATAATTCAGAATTCCTTCTGTGTTAGGGAAGTAATGTGGTACAGATACCACATGCTATAACAATCCTAGGGGGCGGTGTGGGGATTAGGAGTCCACAGAGGAACATATAAAGATGAACTGCAAGTGGGATAGTTAGAATATAAGTGGACGGTGTCAGTTCAGATCACGTTTCACTATGCAAACTTGAAAAACTTGGCTTTTGGAGCTGACCAATGGGATTCCAAATGCATGTAGACCCAGAGAAGTTCAGAACTGGGAAGAATCCTAAGGGTCATTTTTTTAACTAATGGTTTTATTTTTAAAACTTCTCCAGTTTTAATGATTAGAATAACTAAGATGCAGAGATATCAGACAACTTCCCCAGATTACACAGCTAGTTTCTCATCGTGCTGGAGACTTGTTATACCACAATATGAAAAATACAAACTGATGTTATTTCAGACTTAAAAGCTAGAACTAAATGATCTTTCTTGGGATGCCTTTCAATCTTGAAATTGTTAAACATGGCCTGACTTTCTCATGATCAATGAATTATTTTTCTAATCGCCCAAAAGTACGAGTTTCTTAGAAAATGGTGATCGTAAGGAGAAAAATGCATCAAGGTGTTTACAAGACAATGAAGAAAACATACCCAAAAAAAGGTGATAGTGAGCTACTAAAAAGGCTAGCATTGGTAAATCAAGACATCTATAGAATTCTATGGATAACAACCCCCTTTTCAAAAAGGGGACCTTCAGTTCTATTATTCCTTATTTTATATAACAAATCAGATTCTGAAAAATGTGTACCGTTGACTGACATATACTCTAGCTATTGGGAATCACGTTATCGTTAGTAGAAGCTTATCAAATACTAGGACCCATTCATTCAACGGAAACATTAAATTGCCTATAGGGGCAGTTCAAATATGCTTTTGTAAAGAGAGATGTACATCTCAATTTATGTAGACAGTTTCAGAACCCTCCGTTCTACAGGGAAAGATTTTAAAGTTAAACCTAAAATCAGATTCAGTGGCATGAACATGGGGTTGTGACTTCTTAATTAGTCGTGGCTATCACAGGGTGAGTAAAACACAATGCTGCCCTGACTGGCTTGGCTCAGTGGATAGAGCATCGGCCTGCAGACTCAAGGGTCCCAGGTTCGATTCCAGTCAAGGGCATGTACCTTGGTTGCGGGCAGATCCCCAGTAGGGAGTGTGCAGAAGGTAGCTGATCGATGTTTTTCTCTCATAGATGTTTTTAACTCTCTATGCCTCTCCCTTCCCCTCTGAAAAGCAAAACAAAACAAACAAAAAACACAATGCTGGGTAGACTGCAGGCATGTGTTTCTTCTAGATCCCTTTGAGGGCCCAGCCAGTGTGGCTCAGTGGTTGAACATCGACTTATGAACCAGGAGGTCACAGTTCCATTCCCAGTCAGGGCACATGCCCAAGTTGCAGGTTTGATCCCCAGTTGGGGGCGTGCAGGAGGCAGCTGATCAATGATTCTCTCTCATCATTGATGTTTCTATCTCTCTCTCCCTCTCCCTTCCTCTCTGAAATCAATAAAAATATACTTTAAAAAAAAGCACCTTTTAAGATATTGATGAAAAATAAAGATAATTTTGCAATATATAAATATAGAAAATAGAAAAATGGAGGCAATTCTTTCTTACAGATACACCCTCCCCTCCCACCTCCCCACCCCCTACCCCAAATAATCCACAAGACTTGCCAAAGGCCTCTGGGTTTGGCTAATAACGTATATTTGAATTCATACAAGGCTAGTTCCTAGGCACAGAAAACATTACATTTTTCTAAGTACAACTGAGGATATATTTTTAGTCTCCCCAATGAACTATAAGACCATGAAACTATAAGAGAAAAAGGGTTTCATAATGTACAAGCAATTTGGCTGAGGCTGTGTTATAATATACACCTAATCCTTTTCTTTTCTTGACATATCCTATTATATTACACAAAAATCAAAAAAAAAGCACACAGTGGAGGTTACCATAATCTAGGTTTTGGTGTACCTTCCAGATTTTTCTGTGTATATATTGTGATTTAAAATAACAAACATATATTATACTAAAAAAGATTTTGTTTTGAGGCTTCTTTTTCTTCCAGAACCATAATGTGAGCACTTTCAGATCACTAAGTATTTTGATGCATAATTTAATAGCTGAAAAAATAATAACAATGTGCTTTATAGAACCAGCCGTACCTTTATTAAATTTAACCTTCCTAATAACCCTGTAAGTCGCTATTATCCTAATTTTATATCCGAAGAACTCAAAATTTAGCTTAAGTAACAGATGCAAGGACTCACATCTAGAGAGTGAGAGAAACAGAATATAAATCTGCAAGAGTTTATGCCCTGAGTTTTATCACTCAGCATGTTCTTTGTGTACACCATGCACAATATGCCTAACTCTTCCATCCTGGTACTCTCAATTGTTTCTTTTCTTTCCTCTTTCCCTCCCTTCCTTCTTCTCTCCATCCCTCCCCCTTTCCTCCCTCTTTCCTTCTTCCCTCTTCCTACCATCCTCCGTCCTCCCTTCTTTTTTATACACACATCTCTTTGATGAGCATCTGTGTAACTAAATCTTGTCACATGTCCTTGAAGAGCAAATGGCTGGGAGTGACCACTGCTTGCTCGAGTGGCCATGACTGCTGGTCCTCTAAATTCTGACCCTTTGCTGTCCAACAGGATCATGTGACAAGTTCCAGTCAATGGACTATGAGTAGACATGATCTATGTCACTCTGTGGACGAAGCACAGAACCCTGGCCGAGTTCTCCATGAACTCTTCCACCTGGTGAAGGCTGAGTGTTGAGATGGTGGCCGTACAAAGCCTGAAGCCCCCACCAGCCTGGGCCCCTGCGTTGATTCCTGGGTCACTACACAGCTCAGGATACCCGCCTCTTACTAATCTGGTTTGAAACTGAAGCTTGGACCACAAAAGAAAAACATCTTTTAAAAAAATTTCTTTAAATGTATTTTTATTGATTTCAGAGAGGAAGGGAGAGGAAGAGATAGATAGAAACATCAATGATGAGAGAGTATCATTTATCAGCTGCCTCCTGCCCGCCCCCTACTGGGGAACAAGCCCTCGACCCAGGCACATGCCCTTGACCAGAAGCAAACCCCAGGACCCTTCAGTCCACAGGCTGACGCTCTATCCACTGAGCCAAACCAGGTAAGGCAAGAAAAAATCTTGATGTTAAGTCGCTGAGCTATTTAGTTTAATGTTTAAACACATACTAGCTTTATGTATGGGAATTAGGCAACATCTAGCAAAAATTATATCCATTTATTCTTCAACGCAGCAATCCCACGTCTAGGAGTCTTTCCCAGCCACACTGGCAAAAAGAAAAAGAAAAAGACAGGAAAGAAATAATGTACACACCAGGCTATTCATGGCTGAGGAAATGACTTCTCAGTATTTTTTAGCAAACACACACGAGAAATAGTACCTTCTCTTTCACATCTGCTTTTCAGGGATTTCGCTGCTCTCTACCTCAAAAACGAAAACCACATATATGGACCTTGGAGTTACAGCTTTGTGACATGCGTGTTTACTTGCTTGCGTTTTTGCTCATTCATATGCATGCATCTTCCTGATTGGGGGGGGGGGGTCAAAGCAGTTTCCTGTGTCCACACATTGGGGCTTGGATGACATCAAGGCTAGAGGCATCTGGAGGAAATGGTACCTGGAGTTTCTGTGGGGAGGGAAGTCTTTATCACTAGGAATCCAGGAGCGCCTGATGCTTTGAAGATAAAAGGTGTCAGAGGAGCATTCACCCAAAGTGCTTTTATGTGAATTCCCAGCTGCTTGCAAAGGCAGCTGTTGGAGGCAAGTTTAAATGCTTACAAGGACACAAGAGGTTGTGGAGGGCGGTGGGTCTTGATTGTTAACGTAAGACCCTTTCAATTTTTATATCCACAGCGTTCAGTACCGTACATCCCTCCAGGGATTCAGCCTCATTTGCATGTGAGACAGTGTCATTTTTGCAAGATTTCCTTTCTTCTCTCCCTTGGGGTAAATATGCAGATTTCTCGGGAACCTTGAAACACAAAGCGCTTTTCATGTTTCCTCTCAAGGTCTCACCAAATGGAGCTTCTGAGCAAATGGGAATCTGTCACGACAGCCCCTGCGAACACTCGTGTGTGGCTGTGAGCATCCGTCACGATCAATCGGCGGCTTCCCGGAGCCATCCCCACATCAGCGCCCACACCTCGGCCTTGGACCACGGCGCGCAGAAGGCGACCTGGGGTGGCACGGAGGATGGGAAGCAGCGCCGGTGTGATGAGAATGCCTAATGTACCGAGGGCGGCCGGATGCCGCAGAGGCAGCCCCGACAAATGGAAACGTTACTCTGCACAACACAGTGACGTGGGGCCGCGCGAAGCGGAATCTCTGCCCCACGCAGCGGGCAGCTGGAGTGTGACCACTGCGCGCGGCGAGCCCGTGCGCTGAGCCAGGCCATGCCCGCTGCCCCGTGCCCTAGGGTACCATTTCCTCCTGAGGCCTCTAGCCTTGATGTCATCTGAGCAGCAATGTGTGGACGCAGGAAATGGCTTTGACCGTCCTCAGAATTAGGAAGATGCAGGCATATGAATGAGCAAAAAGACAAGTCAATAAGCGCATATTTCGCAAGCCTGTAACCCCAAAGTCTACAGAGATCATTTTCGTTTTTGAGGTAGAGAACAGTGAAATCCCTAAAAAGCAGATGTGAAAGAGAAGGTACTATTCCTCGTGTGTGTTTGCTCAAAAATATTGAGAAGGCATTTCCTTGGTTCGTCTTTTCCTGGGTAAAGCTGGTCACTGAACTGGTATCCGCAGGGCCATCCCAATGTAAAATAGAAACAGTAGGGTATCTATCTATCTATCTATCTATCTATATTGATTTCAGAGAGGAAGGAAGAGGGAGAGCGA
Organism: Murina feae; assembly: GCA_004026665.1. Lineage (NCBI taxonomy): Eukaryota > Metazoa > Chordata > Mammalia > Chiroptera > Vespertilionidae > Murina > Murina feae. The sequence continues at coordinate 7,688 of PVJC01033497.1, read as the reverse complement.
GATAGAAGAGAGAGATGAGAGAGAATCATTGATTGGCTGCCTCCTGCAAGCCCCACACTGGGGCTCAAGCCCGCAACCCAGGCACGTGCCCTGACCTGGAATCAAACTGTGACCTTCATAGGCCGTCGCTAACCACTGAGTTCACTGGCCAGGCGCGATCCACATTTGTAATCAATGCGCCCTGCGCCGTCCACAGTGGTGTAGGAATGGGGATGACTGAGAGGGAAACGGCCCATCAGGACAAGTCTGCAGAGAGCGAGGCAAGAGAGATTCCCACAGAGAAGCTGGGCCCCTGGGAGAGACTTCGGTCAGTTACACGCCTGCCAGTTGCGCTTTTTCTCATGGAGATGGACAGGGTGTTGGGAGCCGCTGTGTCCCGTCCCTCGCTATGCTTATGGCCAATGTAACGATTTGCCTGTAGAGAAGGAAGCCCCCGGGCTGGCGCTGGCTGACCTGTGTAGGGTCCTGGGCCCTTCCCAGGTTCAAGCCCAACAAATGGGATTGTCATCCGTGCTGGTGAGGAGATGGAAGGAGTTGGTAGTGAGTGCCAGCTTTGAACTTGTGTGTGTGTGTGTGTGTGTGTGTGTGTGTGTGGCGGGGGGGCATTTCAAAGGCACGGAGATGACTTGGAGGTGATACCTCAGTGAGCTCCTTAGGATTTAAAACTAGACCTACTGGGTGGTTGTTGAGTATAGAGAAGCAGTTGTTTTCCCAAAGAAGAAGGTTAGAGAAAGGAAGGAAACAGAGAGAGGGAGAGAGTGTTGGTGTGTTTGTGGCAGCGAAAAGGGCTGGAGTTGGCTTACGCGACTCAGTGGTTGAGCATCCATCTATGAACCAGGAGGTCATGGTTCGATTCCTGGTCATAGCACATGCCCGGGTTGCGGGTTCAATCCCCAGTATAGAACGTGCAGGAGGCAGCTGATCAAGGATGATCGCTCAATGTTGGTGCCTCTTTCTCTCTCTCCCTTTATCTCTGATATCAATAAAAAATACATATGTTTTGAAAAAGGGCTGAAGTTGGAGGCAGTATAGCTTCATGGTCAGAGGATAGGTTTTGTAGACAGACAACTGCGAGTCAGATCTTCTACTAATTTTCACCAAGTCTCAGTTTCCTCCTTGGTCATATGGATAGTAATCACAGCTACTCCATAGAGTTTGGAGAAAGAAATTGAGACAACACATGAATAAACATAAAACACTGTCTGGAATGTAGTAAGCCCTCAATGAATAGTAGCTGTTTATTTACTAGAACATAAAAAACAGAAATAAAACAGTAACTAATGGTATTAGAACATAGAGGAGAGATCAAGTGTGAAAGGAAGAATTCTGGATGAGGGCAGATCCATGATCAAAGACATAGCAATGCATTAATGGACTCTGCAAGGAGCCAAGGAACTGTCAAAAACACATTCTCTAGTTCTTCAAACACTAGAGGCCCGGTGCATGAAATTCGTGCACTTGGGGGGAGCGGGCCTAAAACATCAGTCCAACACCCTTAGTGCTGCTGTGAAGGTGGGAGAGGTTTCCACCACTGCCACTGTGCTCCCCAGCCATGAGCCTGGCTTCTGACTGAGCAGCACTCCCTCTGTGGGAGTGGCACTGACCACTAGGGGGCAGCTCCTGCGTTGAGTGTCTTCTCCCTGGTGGCCAGTGTGTGTCATAGCAACTGGCCATTCTGCCATTTGGTCAATTTGCATATTAGCCTTTTGTTATATAGAACATGTATCATAAAAACCCTTGAAAACATTCTGTCTTCTGTGCCTCAGTGGCATGGCCAAGCGTGATCCCAAGTGGGGGTGATGAAAGGATTAAGAAAAGACAGACATGAGAATGAAAGCTGGACCTGGGTGGGACGCTGCTCCTCTGATGGAGACAGACAGTGACCACGACCACAAGCTGTGTCTTTATTTTATAGCAGATGCCACACAGCAAAGCAAGGGTGTGATCAAGTTGTTTACAACATTCTCCTTAGTTTCAATTCCACTCAACGACAAACACCTGAACTCTACCACTCAGGCACGTGGGGCCACGGGTTCAGACCACAGGTTCAAGCTCATAGCTATATTGTGCTGGGAAGGCTCTGCTCTCCACGCTGGGACCTGCACGTGGCAATGAGAGGACTGTACCCTCTACTCAGTCCAAGGCTTGTACCTGTCCACAACACTGTAGCGGTGCCCCACAGTCTTCTATTAAAGAGAGAAATATCTGTCTATGCTCTTTCTATATGCTGGCACAAGTAGAGACTATGCACATGGCACATTTTGCAACCCCAGTGACTTCTAGACTACTTCACGGCTGAGGAAGAGGAGTCCTGGGATAGATATACTTTGACAATATTCCCAGGAAAATCTTCCTTCATGCCCATGGGTGGACCCCTGGGCACTATCCTGTCCTGGATTCTGCCTTAGAATCAGGTCCTTCCCCAACACAATGCCACTCACTCATGCTCTGGAACATGCCTCTAACACGCACAAATGATGTCCCTCTTCTGGTCTATGTAGGCTCCTCTGATTCATGGAAATTTGCGTTTACTGTCACCCACTGGAAGGAAATATTGGAGCTGATGTGAAAAGCAATGGATTTGAATGCCGGATCGACAGTCTGTGAGCTTTATGACTTAATCTCTCATTTCCCCACACTAATGTGGGCTTAATTCACAGAGTCGTGACAGTCAAAGTAGTGTACATGAAAGCTCTCTCTACATTACGAAATAGCACACGAGGGCCTGGTGGCATTATTAAAATTTTTAATTTTAATAGGTTAATTCTTCCGTAATCACTCCCCAGACACTTGTTACCCCATTATGAAGAAATAGCAGCATGTAGCAGTCAAGTGCAGTTCAAATTCAGATTCAATAGCTACTCAGGGGAAGCAGTTTGCCACCTCAAAGTATGCATTTTGGGAAAAATTGTATTTCCTCCTCTTAGCTGGCTCACTAAAATGATAGGAGGAGGGAAATAATTGTCTTTCTACTCTTCTAAGTTTTTCTGGCTGGCCTAATAGTCAAATTCACATAAGATAGATTAATAGGAAAAAAACCACAAATTTAATTACATATGTACATATGGGAGGGGTTCCCTAAGAATATGAGAGCTTGGGAGGCTTGGGCAGTTGAGGGTTACATGCCATTCTAGAGTAAGAAGAAAGAGGCAGGGGTTTGGGATTTTGAAGGGAAAGTAGGCAATTCATAGGTAGATGAGAAAGAGCACACATCCTATATAATAAAAGCCTATTATGCTAAGTGTCCGGTTGTCAACCAATCAAAGTGTAATATGCTAATTATATGCTAAGGCCGCTCAACCGCTCGCTATGATGTGTACTGGCCACCAGGGGGGCAGATAGTCAACTGGTCGACCAGTTGCTATAATGTGCACTGACCACTAGGGGGCAGAGGTGCCAACTGGTAGGTTAGCTTGCTGCTGGGGTCCAGTTGGTCAGGACTGAGCAAAACAGGCCAGACATGCCCTGGAGCCCTCCTGTGCTCCCTCCCCAGCTGGCCAACCTTCTGCACCCCTCCCTGGCCTCAATCATGCACTGGTGGGGTTCCTTGGCCTGTGTCCTCTCGCAATCCGGAATCCCTCAGGGGATGTTGGAGAGCCAGTTTCGGCCTGAACCTGCAGGCCCAGCTGAGGGACCCCACTGGTGCACAGATTTGTGCACTGAGCCTCTAGAATACTAAATAAACTCTCACTGGGCCGCCCAGAAACAATGGGACACAGAGCAGAGTCTATCAAACAGACTCTGCCTGTATCCTCCTGCCTGTCACACTTAGATCCTATCATGCCAAAAGGATAGCGTCCTTCCTTGAAGCAGGTTTTCCTATCAGATTCCCTTTCAGGTAGAGGGGGAGATTCAAAGGTCCCTTCTGAGCCTTTTGTTTCTTAAAAATAACCAGCTTGAAACCATCAATACTTTTTGGGGTAGCAAACTCTGCCTCCCCGCACTACTAATTTCCAAGCATATGAAACCGTCTTGCATTCTTTCAGAGGAGCAAGACTCAGTGTGACTTAGATTACAAACACAACACTTACCTCCCAAAACACACACATACGTTTACCCAACAAATTTGTTAGGTTACTAGTGAAATAGAGTCCGTTTATTCAATAACTATAGGTTGGAAGTTAAACATGAGGGAACAGAGAAATAAAACAAGGTCTGATTTTTTTTCTCTCACCAACGACCAATTCTCTGATTCTTTGACACCAACTGGGCGTCCAACAAACAAATGTGACTCTGATACTTTCAACCTAAAGCTGGAGTCCAATCCCACCAGTGAAAGGGCTCAGGTCCCGCAGGACTGCCCCTACATCTGAGACTCCCACGGATTAGCTCCAGAAAGGCAGACGGATGGAGAAAGGAGAAGGCATAGTGTAGACAGAGGACAGAAGAGCTGCTTGGGGATCCAAGGACAGAACCCAAAGTTTGACGCAGCCTCAGAAAGAGGATGCTCTAGGAGGTCAGTAGCAAACTATTTTGGGTATATCACCATTAAAGTGTTACTTGTTGGGAGACGCCCTGTTGCTCGTGGGAGTGGAATTCTTGCGATATTCCAAGGAAAAGTATTTTCTGAGATTCGCACAGGAGAGTGAGTGATTCTTATTTCTGTGGAATTACATCCCTGAGTTTCCAAGGTCCTATTTCCCCCTTGCGCTCTGAGGAAGAAGTCTTGTTTTGCCTGGAGCAGGGCTCAAATCAGAGCCAGTATCCAGAGCTTCCGTCCCATGTTGGAGCTATCCCATCCAGCATCAGGCTGCCTTAGTTTGTGTTTCCCGCTGCAGTTCATCAGGACATTGATTTTGGGGGAGGGGGGGTCCACTTGATCATGGGCCATAGAGATGAAAGCAAGGAAGCAGGAATGAGAGAGGCTTGTAAGAGCCCAGAGCCAAGAGCTCATAGAGAGAGAATTCCTTCAATGAGGGAATTATGCATTCACAAATGTTTGCTCACTTGCTGTGGCCACGCCCATCTGGCCGATGATGTCTGTTCCCAGGTTTGACTGACAGACAAGTACCTTCCTCATGCCACCCACTTCACTGGGCATGCATCCATTTCCCCTTTGTTGGACCCCTTCCCCCAAGGGTCTGCAGGGAAATAGGTTGTGGTTCCCTGGGATGTGTGACATCGCAGCTTCATGGTGAAGCTGCCCAATGACACGCCTATCATGTCTGGCCTTTCCTTTGCTCCTTCTCTAATATTAACAATTAGCTAATTACAACGGCACCAAAAGGAACTCAAATACTTTCAATTATTTCTGCTAGTATCTTCTTGCTGGCCTCCTGGGCTCCTATGTTGTAAATCTTTTCTTTTGATCATAGCTTCTGCTTATTCATAATTTAAATGTTAATGGTCTAGACTGTGTCTCATTATCTCTCCTGGTTTTGTTATTCCATGGCACACAGTTAATTCTCTCGATATTTCCTCAAATAAAATTTCCAAAAGCAAGTATTTAATTGGCCCAACTCATCTTTCTTAGGCATGTTTCTTTTTCACTAGTACGTACACCTTAATGCAGATGCTGCTCACAATCCCATGAGCCACAGCTGATAAGGACATTGCTATAAAAGGTCTATAAATTGGCTGTTTAAGACTAATTCATCTAGAGGGACTATAAAAGGAACCACTTCGCCCTGACCGGTCTGGCTCAGTGGATAGAGTGTCGGCCTGCGGACTGAAAGGTCCCAGGTTCGATTCCGGTCGGGGGCATATACCTTGGTTGCGGGCACATCCCCAGTAGGTGTGCAGAAGGCAGCTGATCGATGTTTCGCTCTCATCGATGTTTCTAACTCTCTATCCCTTTCCCTTTCTCTCTATTAAAAAAAAAAAATCAACAAAATAATAAAAAATATATTAAAAAAAAAAAGGAACCACTTCTCTTAGCCAAATAGAAACCATGATTGGTGAATTTATTTAAGTATCTTGCTAGGGAACTTGCATAAGTTAGCTCACTTAATCTTCCCAATAAACATATGGAGTAGATATTACTATCCTTACGTTGTAGAAAAAGAAATTTAGGCTTAACAAGATTAGGCCCGAAATCATGCAGCAGAAAATGTACTCCAATAGATATGATTATGCTTTAAATGTCCCCAAAGCCCACAGTTTAAGAGCACAAGTATTTTTGAGGGTAAAGGTCTGGATCCTCTAACAGAGCAGAACCGAGGTGCTCTTGAGAATTTGAGAGCTCACAAAGAGTACCTTAATACCAATAGTTACGTCGCTAAGTGCTTTCTAGGTACCAGGTAGTGCTCTGACTTTTTAAAATGGGCCATCTCCTTGATGTCTCATAATCACGCTATGAAATAGGCATGATTATCATCTTCATTTCATAGATGAAGTCTGGTATACAAAAGGGGCCAGGGGTTCAGACAGAGAGAGCAGCCATTGTTAATGGCAGACTTGTCACTCAAATCCAGGTTGATTAAGTTGATTCATTTTATTATTATTTTTTAAACACATTTTATTGATTTTTTTATAGAGAGGAAGGGAAAGGGATAGAGAGTCAGAAACATCGATGAGAGAGAAATATCGATCAGCTGCCTCCTACACACCTCCTACTAGGGATGTGCCCACAACCTTGATCAGAATTGAACCTGGGACCTCTCAGTCTGCAGGTCGACACTCTATCCACTGAGTGAAACTGGTTAGGGCATGGTTGATTACATTTAAACCCTATATTCTTACTAGGGACCATAGTGACAGAGAAGGAACTCTCAAAGTCTGCCCCCTTTTCCACTGAGGACAGTAGAGTGGTAACATTTTTTTGATAGAGGGAGGGCAATTTGGATTATGCACTAAAGATAACTTTATGGTTGTAAGAACTGGGCTAAATAGAATTAGCCAAGAGTTTAAAAATCATTTTTCTATAGATATATTTCCTTCCACCTGTTTTTCTCCCTACATCCAAAAGCCCTCCTGCACCAAAGGGAAGCTAATTATTTTTTAAAAAGGTTTTAATATATGTGGATGAAGAGGGGCCACATACTAAACCTGGCAAGTGCAGGGGAGGCCTGCATGGTGACCTTACAAACGGAGACCTGAAATAACCACAAGGAATGGTCTGAAACTAAAAATTTTTAACTGAAAACAGTTTATGGCGGGAAGCCATGTCTAGGCTAGGATCTTCCCTGACCATGGTCCATCTTCACCTAATCTGTTGTCTTTCTGCATCTAGGATAACATACCTGATAAACACACCTTTGCAAAAACAAATTTCCTTTTTTTGGACCCTTCAAAGCACAGGCGCTGTGCTCGAGTAGAGACAACAAATCCCCTCCTCGTCATAGTTATCATGTTCATTGTTGCCTGTTAACTTTCCTGCACCCACCTGTGTAAAAGAAGTATGTGTCTATCATTTCCCTTTTCATCCAATCCTAGAGGTTCCCCCGCTTTGCCTTCTCCCACCTCCCGCATCTATCACCAATGGATTTCATGTAACCCACACACATCTTCTCTTTTGATTGTATTGTATAAAGCAGGGTGCAGAACAGCCATTTTCTGGGGCATTTTCTCAATAATCCTTTGAGGTTTTGCTTTCTGGCACTGTCCGTTTGGCTCAAATAAACTCATATAAGAACTCTCTACAGGTTTGAATGTTTCTCACGTTGGTGGTATTTTCATGTATCTCAGAGATGCTTCTCAGATGATAAGAGATTCTGCTATCCGGAGAGCACAGACTGAGCTCAAGAATC